>OX387221.1:9988855-10195300 GCA_947561695.1 Tyria jacobaeae
TTGACAAGGATTTACTTAGTTTGAGGTGGATCACTCTGAATTTTGTAACTTCCCGGTTGCTACCAGCCTGCATTCGGTTTGTGCTCAAAACTCGACCCTAAATATAAATTGTCTTCCGAATAATATTAATTTATATATTCTTATTCTTCTAATAAAAGTAAAATAAATATAAATAATTTAATTCAGAAAATTCCATTATATGTTTATAACAATTTACTTACGAATTAACAGTTTACTATAGACTATAGGGCAGGATGTAGCCGCATCAATCGGCTAATCATCGGGGCCTTCCACCGATCAGTGAAGATAAAACTTAAAGAAAGTAAAAAAGCCACCCAAGAGAAGCTCTGCCATAATATTCTTCTATACCACATCATTTGATGTATTCCATGCCGATTAAAAAAAAAAAAAGGGTCTACCAGAACCTTGAAGGAACTTAGAAAAAAATCTTAATACGCAATATCACAGTTACATAATAAAAATAAGGAAATAGAAGTGACATCTCTGAGCGAATCCTAAGAAGTCACCCGGTCGTTTATCACATGCATCTGTGACGGAGAAAAACCCTACATAGTGGTGACTAAATGATATTGCAATTTTTCTCCCATTCGAGAAACGTTCCCCTCTTTTCTTGCGAAGTTTTTGTAGAATCTCTATGACTTTTTGCATGAAAGATGTGATACGTTTTGAACAGAGAGTTAGATAACGTAAGAACTTTGGGATAATTTAATTTAAAGAGAGAGCAATCATTTAAACAGGTGATTATATCAGTCGGTACCAACATCGGTCCTTACACAAGCTCTGAACGAATACTGTTATTTTTATAGAAGGGCTCTCTCAGATGAATCTGGTATACTCCAATTATACATAAATTAGCAATTGGCTATATCCCATATATACTATTGAGTACTAGTATTATATGTATTTATATGGATATATGCTCTAGTAACAGCTTTGAAATTGTTTCACAACCTGCTTGTTTAATAACTTAGTTGTGTAACAAAAGCTATCAGCAAAGTACCTACCAACTCATTTAAGTATACATAAATAATAATTAAATTAAATAAGTCTTTTAAAGGAGAAGGCGACATGTACATACATGTATTATTATACAATAGTTATATTGTCTACCGTGTCATATTGATAAAATAAACCGGCATAGACTAATCACTACAGATATCGTCTATAAATTGTTTAACACAGTGTAACATCCACTTTGCCAAACAATATTCCTCGAGTATAACTACCGGACGGTTCCCTTATATTTGGTCTGAGTATATATAGTGACTGAGTTATCTTAAATGACCAAAATTTGCAACAAATCACCTGTCTTATTATTATCATTGACTGACTGATACCTTTAAAGCCATACTTTTATTAACTGCTTATCGTAAAACTTCGTAATTTGGACTAAATTTTGATAAAGCGATTTTTCGGATTCATGTTTACTTCAAATCATTTAAACCTTTTTATTTAATCTAATACCAATGCCGATAGTTAGAAAAAAAATTATTAAATATAAGCATAATTAAAGTAGCTTTATAATAGGGTTATCATATTTAAAAAATTAACTCAAAATTAACATTCTTTATTTAACCTTCGTTCATGTCACGTATTTTTTAAATTAACAACATTTAAGTACATTATGTATACCTATATTTAGGTATAGGACTTGGACGTCGCGCTTACAACCACTTCGAATAACAGGTATGCGACCCTGAGCTATTTGTTATACTTTCCAGTTCCTTCGCAATCCGTACTGGCAATACCCAATTCCTTTCATTGCCTTACTTCGTTTAGTTCATCCATCTTAAATTCCTAAAGTGCCCGGTAGACAACAATAGGCTTGCCCCCAACTGTGGGTGTTTAATATACCGTTGTCTAACCTTTCCAGGATACAAAAGCGAATGAATATATTTATTTACATTATGTGTAGTATACATTACAGTTGCCTAAAGAGTTGATATAAACAGCAAAGGGACAAATTAAAATATTTAAATATATATGTAAGACTTTGACTGACTGATGATATCGCATATACTCATATATAAAACTTATTACTATGAACTATTTACTTTCCTACTTATTCCTAACTCATACCTAGGAACTCGTACGGTAAAATCGGGACTTCTCCGTTAATTATATCCTAACAAGGATTAGTCACAAGAAGAAGCCTAATTATAAGAAAACTCCTCTTTCACCTTTACCTTCAATTTCCCATCAGATTACCCCTATATTTACATGTCCCCATATATTATTTAAAAAAACATTTATTTCAAAGTTAACATTAATATTGTATACTTATTGTTGCAATTATAATATTGTCAACCTTGACAATTACTATTTATAACACAAGTATGTTAACAACTCGTGAACAAAGCACAAAAAATTTACTCTTTACAAAAAAAAAAGCTATAAATAGAGTAAAGTTACAGAACGGCAAGAAAATGCCCTATGGAGCTTTAAATTAGGAATCCCTAAGAGCTCTCATCTCCCTATTAACGCTTGAGAGGACATAATTAATAGAGACATGGAGATATGCGTTGCCTTCCTCATTAATACCTAATGTCCTTTGGGCCTTACAATATATGAAAATTCGAATTTGAATCGAATTTTTGTTTTTGCTTCTAAATGTCGGCGATAATTTAAGAATTTTAGCTTGTATCAGTACAAGAAAACATTCAGATGTTTGACGTTCCTGTATGTATATTTAAATTGTCCAATCAATCTATGAGTTTATTATCACTATAATATATATATATAATAAATCTGTACACCCAAATTGTCTGTACCTACATCATCTAACAAGTATGTTTTTTATAGAAACTATTTAGGTATGTATTATAAGATATTTATTCCTGCATATTATAATAAGACAACTTATTTATTTTATATATTATTAATATGTATTTATTTCACTCTATCAATAGAATTACGAACGTTTAAAAAATCATTACAGAACATAATTTTATACACATTAGGCGTAATCGATGTATTTCGTTACAAAGTAAACTTTTGAGTCTTTATCCTATTAAGTTTTGGGCGATGCAATTTTAAGATGCGATTCAATTGGTATTGCTTTAATCCAGTAGACCTTAATACTATAATGATGTTATAAGACCAAAATAATATTAACATTTTAGGGTACGTCGCAATTGACTATTATTATTACTGTAACTCTGTTGGATCGTTATTGATTCTTTTTAGTAAATTTTAATATTTGAGTAAAGAATTTTCTTTAAATTTCTATTGAAAATAGAAAATCAACTATGAATCAAGATTTCTATAAAAGTGTGTTAAAGCGTTTTTACAAAACCATTTCATTTTTTGCATCTACTACTTTCATGGGAATCCTGATTCATAGTTGATTTTCTATTTTTAATCAAAATGTATATTGAGTGACGACATCACTTGACACAAAAGGAGATGACGAGAGCCGTTGGAATGTTACATGATGTTGGTTACGAGGCTTCACAGCAGAAGAGCTGGGCAGGCTTGTTGATAAGCGACCAAACCATCCGAAATCGTTTACAATGTACTCGCCAATACAAAAATTAGGAGACAGAAGACTGGCGACAACGCTTTTCTTTTCCGATGAATCTCGTTTCAGTATGAGGTGTACTCAAGTTTGAAGTACATCTGGACGTTAAGAACGTTTGAAATTTTATCAAGAAGTTTATTCATATACAAGGTTAACAATAATGGTTGCTGCCGGTTTTTGGATCGGTGGAAGAATAGATTTCATTTGGATCAGTGGCAACCTCAATGCTCCAATTTATTCGGAGAGGATTGTTTTAGATGTAATCATCCCTTTACGAAGCCGGTTGGTTATTCGTTTCAACTAATAAATGACAATCCACGTTCACACACGGCTAGATTCGTAACACGCACTCTGGCAGATGCTCGCATCAACCTTCTGCCGTGAACTGCTCAATCGTCAGACCTCAACGGAATTAAGCACGCATCCGGCTTCCATATCCCAGGATGCCGGATGCCGTGCCGCCACATCATACGTTTTGACGTGTTAGAAAGAACGTTAGGTTGCCATTATTCAAAGTGATTTTGGTGAACCGATTTTAAGAATGTCAAATCGCTGTGATTGTGTGATTTGATAAAGGTGGAAACACCGATTATAATTTTTTTATCTTTACAGCAAATATTTAAAAAATACTCATTTTGCCTTTTTGCCATTCAATTCACGACATGACCTTAGGTTAATTTCCCACAATTAGCAAAATGAACAATTTTTCTTAATTTTTAAACAATAGAGAAATAAGTTGTTAACTTAAACATAGCCCAAATGGCGGAACTGATTTTAATGCAGTTTTTGTTTGTAATGTAATTCAATCGGGAGTGTTATAAACTATATATATGATCGTAATCACTGAAGCCGTTTAGAAGATTTGGGGGGTGAAGGAGGGGATGAACAATCAAATGTTTTCAAACATACCTAAGTGGGGTAGCTAATGAAAGGGCATGATTTGTACATTATAAAGATATAAGTGAGATAAAAAGCGGCTTAACTGTCTGAAAGTAAGTGTGGAAAGTGAAAGTAAATGAAAGAATAATGATCCTCCAAACGAAAGCACATATTATGAACCAATGTGCAGAAATTAATTTAAGGAATTAAATGTTGTATCTGGTTGTCAGTGTTCTCTGTGGGTAGGTAGGTATATTAGTGGTTTATTTTGTAGATAAGATCAGTAAAACAAACATAACTGAAAACTGAAAAAAAAAAAATATAATAGAGAGTACTCCTTTTTTTTTTTTTTTTTACGTGGGGAAATCCTCATGGACTAGAGAGTACTCCTGCCGAAAACTGAATGATATTACGATGCTTTTGAGAGTAGATGGTGGAAGTATCAATACTATTTTTACGATTCTGGGAAAAATATGTATGCCCCAAGCTACCCTAAAAGTGGTCGCAGGGGACGCAGAGATGGTTTTTTTTTTTTTCGTGTGGAAACCCCCACGGGTCATCACCTCACCAGAGCTGACGGTGAGGTGGTATGTCGGACTCGAACCGACTAAAACCACACGGTGTTCCGTCATGAGAGCGTCTATTTCTAGGGACCCGGGATACCCTGGAAGGAAACATCCGGGGGGAAGGGACGGGTTTAATATTCTTCAGTTGCAGTTGAGCTTACCTTGTAGTGAGTGTCTAAATAGCTGTCATTCGTTCAAATTTTTTATTTTTTTTATTTTATAGTATAGGTGGACAGACGAACAGACGGGTCACCTGATGGTAAGTGACACCGCCGTCCATGGACACTTGCAACTCAAGAGTCGCAAGTGCGCTGCCCGCCTTTGAGGGTGATGAGGGATGGTTGATGCAGGGAGCGGAAAGAAGAGAGGAGGGATAAGGAGATGGGAAAGAGGAGAAAGGAGATGAGGGGAGAGAAAAGGGGGGAGGGGGAAGTGGGCCTCCGGAAACCTCACTCAATTCGGGGAAATGCAACGTTAGCGTTACTTCACAACCGGTTTTCTGTGAGGCCGTGGTATCGCACCGGTCGAGCCGGCCCATAATGCTTTATTTAAACCCGTTTAATTACTAGAAGTCAGTTAGAAGTGTTTTCACAGACAACTTTAAGTATGTCGTTATTTCGCATGTATGCAATTATAACAATATTTTTGAGGAAACTTTTTATCGTGGTAGATGCTTTAGGACCGGTGCGTTACCACGGCCTCACAGAAAACCGCATTGCATCGCAACCGGAATTAGTGAGGTTTCTGAGGGCCCAACTCCCTCTCGCCTCTTTCCCCTTATCTCGTCCCCATTCTCCTATTTCTCATCTCCACCAGCCCCAAGGCCCTCTTTTCCATCTCCTCATCCCCACTTACTAATGATTTTTGTCCATGAACGGCAGTTGTAACTTACCATCAGGTGTTCGTCTGTCCTCCTATACAATAGAAAAAGTAAAACGCTCTGGATGTTTAATAGGCCTGACGGCAGCCACCGTCGCCATACTGCGCAGGCTACAGCGGGCGATGGCCGTCAGAGTCGTGAGAGGATACCGCACGATCTCCTATGAAGCGGCGTGCTTACTGGCCGGATCACTACCCTGGGACCTGGAGGCGAAGGCTCTCGCGTCGCTACATCAATGGCGTGAAGAGGCGCGAGAGAAAGGACACCAACCGACGCCTAGAGAGTACGAGAGGCGTCGGTACGAAGTGAGGGAGGTCCTAGTGGCGGAATGGCGGATGCGACTACTGCGTCCGTCATATGGCCTCAACACCATCGAGGCCATCCGGCCAGTATTCAGCGACTGGGTCGAACGAAGGCACGGCTCCCTGTCATATAGGGTGACGCAGGTGCTTACCGGTCACGGATGTTTTGGGAAGTACCTGCGGGATATTCGCAGGGAGCCGGACGCCCGGTGCCACCTTTGCGTCAACTGCAAGGTAGACATGGCGCGGCATACGGTAAAAGAGTGTACTGCTTGGGTTGAGCCTTGAGTGTACTGCTGCAGTGGTAGAGCCATGCTTAGGCACGAATGGGCTGGCTCGACCTGTGCGATACCACGGCCAAACAGAAAACCGGTTGTGAAGTAACGCTTGCGTTGCATTTCCCCGAATTGAGTGAGGTTTCCGGAGGCCCAATTCCCGCTCCCCCCCTTTCTCTACCTCATCTCCTTTCTCCTTTTTTCCATCTCCTCATTCCTCTTCTCTTCTTTCCGCTCCCTGCATCCCCCATCCCTCATCACCCTCAAAGGCGGGCAGCGCACTTGCGACTCTTGAGTTGCAAGTGTCCATGGACGCCGGTGTCACTTATCAGGTGACCCGTCTGTTCGTCTGTCCCCCTATAGTATAAAAAAAAAAAAAAAAAGCCGCGCCGTGCCTGTGCGCGCCATGGTCGGGAGCGAGAGGTCATGGGATGCAGTGGTCATCTTCTGTGAAACTGTTATGACACAGAAGGAGGCTGCGGAAAGGAGAGGGAAAACACGACTACCCTCTCCATCCGCAGACGACGCACCGGACGTCGGAGGAGGGCCGACAATGCCCAATTCCGGCTTCCGTAAATGGACCCGAGGGCGGTGTACGTGGGGTACAGTCCACCGCCCAAATCGTTTAGCAGGTCCGAGGTTGCAGGCGTGTAGTGTTCCGCGCGCCTCCCTCAGGGAGTGATGGTGGGGGGAGTGGCACATTTGCCCCCTTCAAAACGAGATGGGGTCCGCTCCGGACAGTCACCTGCTGGCCGCGGAAGAATGTCGTGTTCCCGCGGCCCTCGGCAGCAGGTGCGGGGAAGGAACACTGTGGTGGTTTTAGCCGGTCAAGTCCGGCACACCCCTCCGCTGATGCCCCCGGCGGAGGATAGTCCATGAGGATTTCCCCACGTAATAAAAAAAAGGACGTTTAATATAGGTACAGTATAATATATATGTATGTATAATATATATATAAAAAGCCTGATCAAACCTATTGTTTTATAAGCATAGTAAGTATTGCTTTTTTTCGACATAAATGAGAACAAAGTCGCGGGCACTGCTAGTCACCAAATAAACGTAGATATGGATGAATCGATGATACTATTCGTAGATATAAGTTATTAAAGTTCAGATCAATGTTTGCATTCTATAGTACGTATTACTAGTTGTAACCCGTTACTTCGTTTGCTATGAAATTTGAACCGTATTTTTTTTTTCGAAATAAAGAAGTAGTTAAAGGGCTCGGAAATCTCGGTATGCGACCCTGACTTGCTTTAGCTGCTGTCCATTATACTATATTATACTATCTAACTCATTCATTTAAGCACTATCCCTTTCGTTCTATTTCTATCCTCCCTTTTACTTTCAATATACTCCTAATTTTCATAGTGCTTGAAGAACGGCAATAGGCTTGCCTCCTATTACATAACCGGGGCTAAATTATAATCGGCAAGATATGAGCGCTAATTACACCTTTTTGTGATTGTTTATGTATGTATGTATGTAAGAAATATATTTTATGTGCTTTTCTAGATAATAATCTGTGTTAGTTCAAAATTTCAGATCAGATCCGTTTAGCAGTACCGGCGTGCAATCTAAATTTAAAAGAAATCTTGTTTATAATACAACTTTATTAAAGTAGCAACTTGCCCAGTGACTGGTCATAACTGTTATATGCTGCGTAAGAATATTACTGCGTAAGAACGGGGGCTTTCTTTAGCACGCCCTAATGCTTCGACTAGATTCATGGCTTTCGGCATCTTAGTTAGGAGTAATTTGAACCGTCTTAAAAGTTAGAATGACAATAAACATTTTAAGTTCAAATTGCAGCGAGTTATATATATTTATTTAATATATTTTATTGTTCGTTTTAAAGTCGTTAAGTCGGGATAGTTGTAAAAAAATAAGAAATAGATACCTAAAACATAGAACTACCAATTTAGCAGACATTGTAAGTTGTTGTTTATAACTTGCATTTTCCTTAGAACAGGTTATATATTTTCTACTTTATGCTCGTTGCTCACTCAAGACGACTTGCAAACCTACCGCAGGAATTAATTCTGTAGAATATTCTCAGACTAGACACAATAAGCAGGAACGGACGAAAATCAGGGGATATGTGGAAGTTTACACAGAATTACTTTATACTTTATAACTTATATGTAATGTTATTTTTTTAAACCATTTTATTTAGCTTGCCCTGTTTGTTTTTTTGGGTCAAATCTAGTAATTAAAATTTCCCCCCCAACCCCCCTTCCTGTTGACGGATTGATCTGAAATTTGGTACACACCTTTAGTTCTGATGACAATATCATTCAATACATTCGCTGTCATTGTGTTAATCCATGATGGCCACCCCTACAAAATGACGGCTTACATATTTTTTGACTACTTCCTCAATATGGGGTATCAAATCAAAGGGCTTGATTAGCAGAATAGAGTTCTCTATGCAAATAAAATCCAATATGGCCGCCACCAAAATGCAGGTTCATTTTTCTGCTCACAACTCCTACAATATGGGTATCAAACAAAAGGTCTTGACTAGTACAATAGATTACACTATAAAAAATTAAAATCCAATATAGCCGCCAACAAAATGGCAGGTGAATTTTTTTTTTGACCACCCCCTCAATATGGGTTTCTAATGAAAGGACTTGAGTAAAGGAATACTGAAATATGCTTTGACAAATTTAAAATCTAAGGTGGCCTCCGGAAATGCCAGATTTCATATTTGTTTCAATATGAGAGATGGGTGGATGGATATGGATAAAATCTATAAATAAAAAAAATAAAAGAAATAATATTTTTAAGTTAACAGGTTTTATTGAAAATAAAGAATAAAATTATGTAGACAATGTACTAAAAGCTTAAACAAAAAAGTCGGTAGGCCCTAGGTACCAGTCATTGCACCACTCTCCTCATCAATCTAGGGCATATACATATATACATATATCGAAGCTTTGTAGCTTGATATCCGGCATCAGACTACAATAAGACAGCAGGGTCGGGATTGAAATATAGCAAATATTATAGAATTAAAAATATGTATTCCGTAGTCTCAAGTAAGTCTGGTATATGTATGTGTGTATATGTAACATATATAATTTATTTGCTTCAAAAGTTAAGCACGCGTAAAGTGGTTTTGTTTCTTCGGGTACATGGGGAGTGTTCAGAGGAATCGTTCGGACTTATACCGGCTGCTGGTTTCCGCCATCGTCCTACGTGACAAAATATCCATCCCCATCACCTGGACGATTGGCACTCCACCACTGTGCGCTTCTCCAGAAGCTTTCTGCCTCGCACAACCAGCTTATGGAACAAATTGTCGCCTGTCGTATTTCCGAACCGATACGACCTTCAAACCTTCAAGAAAAGAGCATACTCCTACCTAAAAGGCCCGGCAACGCACTTGTGACTCTTGAGTTGCGGGTGTCCATGGGTGGCGGTAGTCACTAACCATCAGGTGACCCGTCTGTTCGTTTGCCCCCTATCGCATAAAAAAACAGTACTTCTTTTCTAGATAAAAGAAAAACTATATTCTTTTCCATACCCCTGTATACTTAATTACTGGATGATCGCTTTAGTCTTAAGATATGAAAAACAAACAAACTTACTACGTATTTAACATATATTATGTAAGGATAAGGATTACATATGATGCAAAAATCATCTTGAACATGTTGTGATTATATGATTGACATTAATAAAATACTTTAAAATAGAAACAGCTGTTAAACATCTTCAACTCATTGTCCAGAGAGTGTATTTTCTATTTCATCTAAGGAGAAAATCAATTAGTCAATAAACTTACCTGTAATAGCAAGTTTTAATGAATAAAGAAAAAGAGCCTTATGAGCAAAGCGGTGGAGCGGTAAATAAAAACTGGTAAGCACTCGGTATAAAAGGAATGTCTTTTCTAATAAAGCTAGAAGTACATCTCTTAAGGCTTGCTAGCGTTGGGCTGGGTTTACTTATGCACTGCGCTTAGAACAATATACAGTCGTGGTCAACTAATTAAGGACATTCAAGATAGTGGACAGCAATAACCGGCTATGTACATATAAATATAAAACCCTGTTGATTTCTCAGTAACTATTATTTGCATAATTTGATCCGATTATTATACTATAAATGGCTGTAAATAAAAGATTAAATAAATATAAAAAAGTGTTTAATATCAAAGGTTAACCATGTATTCAATTTAAGGTACAATTCTGTAGCTGGACATTTAATTAAGAACAGTAAAGTAAAATGAAAAATAGAGTTAAACAGAACTAATAATCTGCAGTATTTTAATTTCTTTAACAACTTCATTTTATTACGGGTAAAATCAGTACCCAGTAGCAAAACCTTTGTTAGTAATTATCGCTTGACACCGATGTGGCATAGACATTATCAGTTTCTGACATATTTCAACAGGAATGTTTGCCCATGCCTCACAAAAAGCTTCATTAAGTTCATCTAAAGTTGTGGTACGATAAATGGCAACTTTTTTCTTAATTTCGTGCCAAAGGTGCTCGATTGGGTTGAGGTCGGGGCTATTTGCTGGCCAATCTAGCACTGATACCGACTGTCTGTTAAGAAACGACTTGACTGAACGGGCTGTATGTTTTGGGTCGTTATCATGCTGAAAAGTCCATATAATAGGAAGATGTTCCTCAGCATAGGGAAGCATAGTTTCTTCTAATATTGCCTTGTATTGATGTTGGTCTAAGTTACCCTGAACTTTCCTCACAGGTCCCACTCCACGTCCAGAAAATGATCCCCACATTTTAATGTTTCCTCCGCCATGTTTCACCTGCTTTTTTGTGAATCTTGGATTCATTTCCGCTTTTACAGGACGCCGTACGTATTGCCTTCCATCTGAAGAAATCAAATTAACCTTGGTCTCGTCAGAGAATAATACATGTTGCCATTGGTCGTAGGTCCAATGTCCATATTTACGTGCAAACGCCAAACGTGCATTTCTATGCTCTTTCTTTAACAACGGTACTTTGCGAGCCACTCTTCCGAACAACCCTGCTTCTACCAGACGTCGTCGAACTGTCCTCGCTGATACACTGACTCTTTCGTCTGCCCCAAACACTTCATGTTTAATTAAAATAGAGCCTAGAAACGGATCTTTCTTAGCTAACCTGGTTATCATTCTATCTTCTTGCGGAGTTGTTTTTCTCGATCTTTTTTTTCTGGGCACATTTAAAGTTGTGTTATTGCGCCTGAAATGTTGCACTGCATTGCATACCATAGTTTTTGAACAATTTAAATATCCTGCTATCCTTCGGTATGACCAACCACGCTCGACAAACTTCATGATTATTTTTCGTAGTGTTGCATCGCAACTTTTATTTTTGCCCATTGTTCTTCAAAATAACTCTCAAAACTTGAAATTACAAATCTAGATTGCCGCCAAAACTACCACAAAGAATAGGAGAAGAAAGAAAATAATAATTGAGATTCAGATTTTGAAACTAGAACGCAATATCTCAGTGTCCCTAATTAAATGGCCAGCCAGCATTCTTTGAACAAATAGCACTGTGATCATCTATCAGCTATACTGTAAAGAGGTTTAATGTTTAAGAAGTTGTTATTGTTTGTATAATTAGGCACATAAATGACTAATTATACTTACATGTAAAAGATGTGGAATATTGTTTAGACTCGTTGGAAAATAAAAAATAAATTCACAATTTGGATTAACTAGAGAGTGTCCCTAATTAGTTGACCACGACTGTATAACGTCTAGACACTTGTAAATTGCAATGTTCGTAGTCAACTTGCTTTATGCAAAACGCTATCTCACTTTATTTCCCTTTTCATATTTAATGAGTAAAGATTAATACCTTTAAAATATCAAGAATGTCAGTATCTTCTAGGATTAATTAAGTTGTTTATGAGATATTTAATGTTGACTACTTTTAACGTTTAATTTTAATTGTTAAAAACTAAATCTCAGAATAAATGTATGCTGTCCAATGATGTTGTTAAAAGCTTCACTCGTGTAATTCTGTTTGTCCATAACTTTTTTTTTCCATTTTATTTCTGTACTTCTATTATTAATCCAATATTAATACTTAATAATTAAAGTGACGTACCTGGTATTAAAATTGAAAATAACGCCAGCTAATACAAGTATTTAAAGTTAGAAATTGTAACATAAAATACAACTATAATTAAATTATTTTATTATGACCCGTGGTATATTGTCTACAGTTTTGCTTTGAATCGGCGTAAATATGATACAAGTAATATAGATATATGTATATGTATTTTCATGTGGTTCTGTCAACCATAAGTTTATCATTGTTATTTTAGAAATATTATCAACATAATTAATTAATAATTTTCAAGTAACAAACTAACAAAAAGTCTAAAAGATTTTCAAAGCGGTTCGTTATAATGAACTAGAACATTATTTATATTTAGTAGAACGTTGAATAATTTTGAGTTAAATAAACACAGGAATTGTGTTTTACATTATCAGAGCATTCATAAGCCTCGCTTTTAAGTTGAGTTACTTACAGAGTCGATAGGTATTTCATGATTGTTTTACTCCACCCTTCATCTATCTAATTTTTTTCTATAAAAACTTGTCTTATATATTTATATTATTATATTATATTATAGTATATTATATTATTAATATATAATTTTTGGCACTTCAAGATTATCTTCTTTTAAATAAAGAAAATAATGATGCAAATTAAATATGCAAAAATATATAATAAAAAAAATATTATTTTTAACATATTATCATACTTTTACCCTATTTTAGCTGTTTATAAACTTTGTAAAGTTCGACTTATATTTATATGTACCATAAATTTCAATGTTTTTTCTATTATTTTCAGTTATTTCCCACCTTTACGGTGTTAACAAGTTTTAGTAAGTTAAAAAAAATGCCTCAAATATTACAAAAAAAAAATAACTTTAAAGGTAAAATCAATACAAACAGGCAATTACAGTACGCTACGAATATAAATGTAACCAATGTAATGACAGAGTAAGAAACTGATTTGATAGATAGATATATCTTGGTAATTGTACTCATTCAGAAATACAAGGTAGTTTGATTGTAACATCAAATTACACGAATGAACTATTAAACTTAGTAGTTCTTAAACCAGAACTTTGAAACTGTGGAGGTATTCCAAATTTTATAGACCTACTAAAACTATAATAATTAGCATCAAAATCTTGTAAATACAAAAAGAGAACAGAATTATTAAGATATTTTTTTACTACCTACATCTTAAATGTATAATAATTAGCGAAAAGCAATTACATGTTTATAAAAAAATTACACAATTTCATTTATAAACTTTTTTTAACAACTATGTTCAAAAAAGTTTATAAATCAAATAACTCATTCATTTAATTATATACCGAAAGAGTATAGTTGTGAGAATGATAAAAATTCAACACAGAACGAAATGCTACTTACGACGTACAGATATTTGTGTGAAATTACTCTTGCCATCTTTGAGTAACATTACTCTCACTGCGTAGGTAACTTTCACCTGCTCATTAGCGTCATTTCGGCTAACGTCGGGTTTTCCTCATTCCCATTCCTATATTTACATTGACAAGTAATTTTACGGTTGTTGTTTCTTAAATGCATGCAAATTTTTTGTTTGTCAGAGTGTCACAGGTAAGTGGTTCTATTACCCCTATTGATGGCCCCTTGGCCTATGACGACGGGGAGTTCGATTAGGAGGATGTTCCACCTATCAGACATTAGAGCGACTGTTCTACAAGTCTCCTCCTAACCCTTGATCACATGGTAGACCACTTCAGACTGATCGCCTACCTACTAGGTTTCGACCTACACCTACGCCTGGAGCTGAGCAATTAGCGGCGATTTTCCCCACGGTCTGGGCTTAGTCACAAAAAAAAAGGTAAGTAGTTCCATAATCTAAACCAAAAAGGACTTGTCTGTACACTGACAGGAGTGTTGCGGTATTTTTAGATGTAAATGCTCTGATGATCTCTTGTCCCTGCAATATTTTATATAAAAGAAAGCATAGATATGTAGACAGATAGGATAAATAGATAGATAATCACTTTATCTGTACACCATTATTACAGTCAAAGTATTATACATAAATACGTGTCTCACAAAGATAATACAAAAAGGATGGACCTACTGCTAAATGATATTTCCTTAGGGCAACCGTCGGATTTATCAAAATTATTAGGACAGACAGTAGTTGAAGGTTAATTTGAGGGAAATTCATAATTACCTAATAAATATCATAAAAAATATTTTATAATTTCAAGATTTGATATATACATACATATATACCTACATAATCTCATGTCTTCCTTCAAACGGGGTAGGCAGATACAACGCCATCCCCGCCCTTTGCTTCTATCCTTAATTTTGACATATTTTTTCTTTAGAACATAAGCAAATGAATCGGTGTATATTCTGCATGTTCGACCCCTGCCGGCTTTAGCATTCACTTTTGCCTTTTATACTTGATTTGATATTTTGATTCATTCTTACAGCCTTTCAGTCAGTCTACTTATAAACAGTATATTTTAAACCACAATAAATGTACATGTAAGGTTATATTAAGTAACGTAACTTATACGCAGATGACATTTTAATAGATATTATTAACAAGCTTAACAGAGTCTGTCGTCCAGTTGCATTAGGCCGTGACAGATCGACCTCTTTTTTGGCCTTCTAAATAAATAACCATTTGGGTCACAACCAACCCTCCTCAATGTAATGCAAATGGAATAATTAACAATCTTTTGCGGTCAACGCGTTTTATTATTGAAGAGTTTTATTACTGTGGGCAGTAACCCTGCAAAGTTTAAAAACACAGAACTGTGATTTACTTTACATAATAATGATTTTTCTATTCCACCTTTACAATTACTCGCAAATTGTAAAAGAAAGTGACAAGACTTGACAACAAAACCACCGTAGACGGAGATATTTTGCCATAGGTATAACAAAATAGGAACATATATCCTTAAACACTTTCTTGCGGTGTATAGAGTAACGGTTCGCCTTGCCTCTATCTAGAGAGGTAGTAAGCTACCATCTGCTAACTTTCAAACATATTATAAGTTCAAGGCACACGAGTGAAGCATGATAATACAATTGAATTGTCTTATCCACACCGTCCACTTCACCGCGTCCGGTCACCGCCTCGCACCGCACAATCCTATGTAAAGGACACAGGACCTCGCACATATCTTTTCACTTCGGCTTCACAACAAGTTAAAATTCTCATATTTTTTTATAGTATAGAGGCTTAAACGAGCTGACAGGTCACTTGCACACTACACTCGCAACTCAAGAGTCACAAGAGTGCTATCCGCTTTTTAGGGTAGGGGAAAGGAAGTAGATAAAAGAGAGGAGGGAGACGGGAGGCTATGAGGGGAATGGAAAGCGGGCTGGACCTCTGATAACCTCATTCACACGGACAGACAACACAACAACGACTAAAATTTTTTAACAGCCGGTTTTCTGTGAGGCCGTGGTAATACTCCAGTCGAGCTGGCCCACAGGTGCCGAAGCATGGCTCTCCCACGTTTAGTTCACCTACCATCGGCCGGACCACAATATCGAAGCCTTCAAAAGCAGTGCTCTGAGCCTAACTCTTATTTCTATAATACATTTCTTTTTTTTTTGTGTTCTAATGTGTGTAATTTATCTCCGTAATTAGTTTTCCTGGTCGACCACGTATCTAAAACATGGCGGCATTCTACAGTGTAGTATCAGTGAAGGTATTATGAGTTATTATAATCGGTATATCGGTTAATAATACCATTAAATATAACCTGCTAACAACGCAGCGGTATATGGTCTGGTTCTGAGCTTTAAACCTCACTTTCTAAAAGGTCTGAAAAATATCCACCCTTATTCACTAATGTAATAAAGTGAACACAAAATTGAATACAAAAGCAAAATTGCTAGGTAATAAAAAATAGGTAAGTAGACATCTCAAAATTGCCCCTTGTTATAGCCAGCATTCATTATTACATTAATTTTAGTAGTATAAAAAAATGGCCTGGTTCCGGTAATTTATGACGAAAATTGAAAGGTAAAATTCTGAAAGCCCTACGAAATATAATTGAGGCCACTGAAAAAAGGGGTAGATTCAAAGCCACGAGATTAATTCTTTGCGTGACTTTTCAAAAGTTTCTGAGAATAAAAATTGTTTGCTTTTACTAAGCTTTCATTTTATCTTGTTTAGATTTAGAAAGACGGTCTGCTTCACTTGGTGCTTCACACTTCACACAGCAATTGGATTAGTTACTAAAGTTGTATTAGATCTTATATGGACTTACACGAAATAAGTCGGTGTTTTGCCGGAAAGTTCAAGTATACTAAATATCGATAGACAGATGTAGACATCACATAAATCAGTAGTGTTATTAATATATATGAATATATATGAAAGCGGAGGATCATACATTGTCAATAGAACTAGAGTTTGATCCTCAATTCACTATGAATTTAGTAGCAAAATAAATTACAATAATTAATTTCATTACGTTCCATATGTATATAATTGACGAGAGTTCTTAGCACAATAATCAACCTCATGCGGGCGCTACAACATGTGCATCGGTCTGAAGCCGAGAGAGAACTGCCCTCATAGCTTTTTTATTGTGTTTGTGATGTATGGTTGTTGGCCGTAGATGGCCATGACAACCCTGCACGGGCTTTCAGTGAACGCTGAGGGCCCTCAGCCGGTCTTATTAAGCGACATTGACCCTGGGGGCACGAACCTAAGCTTGGGGCATCGCTGGCAAACTAGGGCCAAGACATACAATTCCAGGGTATTCTGGGCCCGGTGGCGGGGACGGAATCGCGGACGATTTGTGGTACAATGTGTTGTCGCAAGCTATGTACCTATGCTATACGTTGAGCTGTTGTGATGTTATCGTCTAGCTCTCTGAGAGCATGTTTGGGTCTGTGGATACGTGATATTAAACTAGGTGTGTAATTTACAACCGTAATCACTACATTATTGGGATCAGTCGGAGCAAAGTGAAAGTAGCTAAGGGAGCACTGTTTTATGAATTGCCTGATGGTCGGCAGCTCTAGGTCAATGTGAAGATTGACATTATGCACATACCACGGTGCCCCCGCAGCTTGGCGCAAGAACCTATTTTGAAGTGTTTGTAACCTATGGATCCTGTGTTCACTAGCATGTGCAAAAACTAGGCTACCTCATTGTCCACTGTAGCCGGCTTTTATCAGCTGGGGTAAGCAACTCCGATCCGGTAGCGGGGACAGTGGTGCGCTGCAGTTGTTTGGTCATTTGCTAAGCCCTATGCACTTATTGTTTATTAGAACCTTATTTTTATTTTATATCATTTTATTATTCGTTATTTACTTAAAAGTATAGTATTATATTATTAAATAATATGTCCATTAATTTAGTTGACTTACAAAAAGCGTAAGGGACGTAACCTCCAATAACAATACAAATTTTCAAAACTTTTAGGTTATTAGCAACAGTTTAGTAATTATTACAATGTATAACATTTCTTTTACAGAACATTCGTGACAGTTGCCGAGAGGTGTTCGAGATAAAATCTCAACTTTGTTCCTGTCGCTACTATGCGTTATTCCCCCTAAGACAAATGTCTACGGGTCGTGATTTGAATAGCGACCTTAACAAATAGCTGTATTTGTCTTTACGGCTGATATAAATAGATACGTAGACTATATATGTGTATGTGCCAGAGCCTCTTTCTGAAGGACCCGACGGAATTAATTAGCATCACTTTATTTGTACTTTTTTGCACTTGTATTTTTTTTCGAATGAAAGTCGAACTGTATAAGGAATATCATTTTAAATATTCCCCAAATTTATTAAATCTTTATTTCGCAAAATGCCTGGTTAAAGACGATAGTCTTGTCCTCCATTACGTAATTGGGAACACTTTTAATTAACAAAATTTGTTAATCTATTTACAACTGCGACTATTCCGATAGTATACTATCGGAATAGTCGCAGTTGTGTTTATATGTCTTATATTTTATTCATCATAATACTAATGTATATATTACAAAAAGGCGAATAGTTCATCATAAAAGAAGAGAAAAATGAATAATTTTTGAAGCTCCAATCCATAGCTTAAGTTCCTAATATTTCAAAGAATATATTTTTCTTCAAAGTAAACACAATACAATGTCTCAATAAGAGATTCTTAAGAAAAAACATTCGTTCTCTATACCCAACATAAAACTTTATTACATAAACAGACAACAAATAGGTTATGTCTTTCATATCATTTCTTTTGTACAATTTGTAAGAAGTTTTATTAGTCCTACAACAAGAGGTGAACTAACGAACTTGTCTTTGTGGCACGCACAACGATGTAAATTATATACATATAATATCACTGGATTCGTTATAACTTTTAAAAAAAAGAATAAAGAGAGAATACTTTTAATACATTTATCTTATAGAAATGGTAAATATGTTCACATCTTTTATTAGAATAAAACTTATACGGTTATATCGACATTTAAGCCCTCAAGCATATCAAAGTATAAGATAACATAATTGACAAATAAATTTCTTCTTAAACTGCATAACTTAAAATATTATAGACTGTATAATTGACTTTAAAAAAAGTGGATAACAGCCTTCAATGCATCTTGCCAATTTTTTTTTTTTGCAATACGTAATAGTTTAAAAACTTGTTCATATGTTCCCGGGTATCCCATGACCAAACCCCGATTTGGTTGCAATGGGACCACCAGAGGAGTATATTCTGTTACATTATACACAGTGTAAGTACAGCTCATGGAAAGAATGCGGTGACGATGACGCGAGATTCACGCTTTTTGTTCACCCAAAAAGTACTCAACGCACCTAAAGTTTCCACTTCAAAAAAGGGAAATAACATACAAAAAAAAAGATATACATGTACAGTCGAACATAGAACTTCCTCCTTTTTTGAAGTCTGTTAAAAAGGGGCCACACTAGTCATGTCAAACACTCCCCTTTTGCCATTTAAAAAAATGAAAAATTGCAGTGTAATATTTTTTGTATGTATGCAAGTTTCTTAATTCCATCATGACTTCTAAATGCCTGAGCAGATATTAATGTATGGGTCATCGTTAGGATCTTTACACTGTATGACGTTAAAGTATATTTTTTTTTTATCATGTCAATTTTGTTTTTTTTTTTTTTATTTATAACTTGTCAATATATTACTTGATGATTAAGACAAAGTAGCAAAAAACCGTTGGTTCAAACCACTGCAAAAACATTCATTTATCTTTTGGTAGGGTAAATTTTAGACATCATAAATAATTTACAGTAAGAATTCAAAAACCATGTTAGAATTACAATTAACCGCCCATTTTCGACGGTTCCAGACTCATCATGGAGGATTGGCTGGAGCAGCCGGCTGACGCAGGTGCTCACCGGACACAAACCAACCGGGAGCCAACGTCTGCGTGTCACGACTGTGGAGACTGTCGCGAGGACACTGCACTCCATACTCTAGTGGAGTGCTCAGCATGAATGCAACAGCGGCTTGACCTTGTGATGGCTAATGGCGTGGGAGGCCTCTCACTAGAGACCATAGTTCTATCCGTGGTACAAAGTGAGAGTGCGTGAGAATCCACCGTCTCTTTCTGTGAAGAGGTGATACTGGTCAGAGAGGCGGCGGAACGGGAACGGGAGAGGGTTAGCACTCTCTCATCCCGCCGAGGACGTACCAGGCACCGGAAGGCGCAGAATCACCACCGACCTCCATGAGCGCTGGAATGGAGGTGGCGGATCGGGCTGCCCGCTACCCTAGTAGAAGCAGGCCCGAGATGGTAGCGCATCGTATTTTGCACGTGCATCTCTAATTTGGTGGTAACACGGTGTGGTCACCTCATGGACAGGTGACCAAGGTCTGTAGGGATTCTCGGTAGCTTCCTGCTTAAGGTATACCCGGGTGCCCTGCAATAGACTCACTCGTAATGGAACACCGTGTGGTTTTAGTCAGTTCAAGTTTGACATACCACTTTACTGTTAGCTCCAGTGATGTGATGACCTGTGGATGTTTACACACCATAAAAAAGAAGTAACCGTCTGTGAGGTCATATTATTTTTCTAATTATGAATTGTTCGTACAAAATCCCCGTGAACAGTGATGATGTTTAAAAATACACAAAGAAAAACGAAATATAAAGTTTTCTACTACTCTGATTTACTTGTGATTGTCAGTTACCTAGGACAAAAATGTTATTACTCTGAACGTGCGTAGATGTAGGAAGAGAACTTAATTTTGTATAGGCAAATATTCGCATTAACATTTAAATAGTTCTGACCTATATTTGCATTTCAAAGCATCTTGCGAGGGTAGAACGACATCACAGTAGATAGAAGGACATGAGTTTTCTAAAACTTGCAATCAAATGACATCATTCTGTATAGAGGTATTCGCAAACTTTCAGAAACAGTATTTTTTCTGAATGAAAGATATTCCTTGCTCTTTTATATACCATTGTCTTAGCATATCTGTAAAATTTTATGGTGATCAGTTTAGTAGTCAAGACATAAAAGTTTATCAAATACACAACTTACGCTCGCATTTCTAATATTAAAGTTAGGATTATCTATTTGATTACAGTACTTTAAAGGGTGTTTTCCCAAGTTACATTTGATGCTAAACTCAATAGTCTTGATAATATGTAATAGTTATTAAGATGGCAAAACTTACCAGATCCCTAATGGCTCACTAACATTGTTTTCAACTTAAGTTACTAATATACCCATTAAATTAAACCTCTCCTTTAAGCACATATGTAGCTTGTGCAAATGATAAAAGTCTGTATTTTTATTTTTTCTAAATTTGTTTTCGTATGCACTGCAGAAGTCAAGTCGGCCAATAAGTAAAGCCACTAAGAAAATTATTGGATAGTAAAAAGTTTTTTTTTTTATGTAATATACACATGTGTATACATTGGTACAGAACGGTCGGGTAAGATTTTAAAAATCTTACGTGTGGCGTGTGTGCGTAGTGTCATTTTAAATCCGATTTTTCAGTTTCTAAGTGCCGTTTTTTTATACAAATACTACATATATTAAAAATCGACCACTTTTTCTAGGAGTATGCACCTGTATATCTGGCATATGTATATACCACTTGTAATGGGCTGGACCAAGACCTATTTAAAACTTTAATTTTTTTAAGGTAAAGTTTGGCAAAAAAAAACGGATGGATTATATCATCATAAACAACTACCGCCGCCCGTGGACACATCCAAATCAAGAATTGTAAATGCACAGCCCACTGCCCAACAAATCAACGCAATGAACTTTTATCATATATTTTCGATTCGATCGCGAATTATATGTATTTAAACCTGTCTAAATCACTGTATTGAATTACGACAACCACAGATTCTCTCAACCTACCTTCACTATTACTCCAGGATAGTACTATGAGGCGGCGTGCTTACTGCCCTGGGACCTGGAGGCAAAAGCTCTCGCGTCGCTACATCAGTGGCGTGAAGAGGTATTCAGTGATTGGATCGAACGAAGGCACGGCTCCCTGTCATATAGGGTGACGTAGGTACTTACCGGTCATGGATGTTTTGAGAAGTACCTGCGGGACATTCGCAGGGAGCCGGACGCCCGGTGCCACCAATGCGTACAAGAGTGTACTGCTTGGGAAGAGCCGCGCCGTGCCTTAGTAACAGAGATAGGGATTGACCTCTCACTCACAGCGCTTGTGCGCGGTCGGGAGCGAGAGGTCATGGGATGCAGTTGTCACCTTCTGTGAAACTGTTATGACACAGAAGAAAGCTGCGGAAAGGGAGAGGGGAAACACGACTACCCTCTCCATCCGCAGATGGCGTGGTGTACGTGGGGTACAATCCACCGCCCAAATCGTTTAGCAGGTCCGAGGTTGCAGGCGTGTAGTTTTCCGCGCGTCTCCCTCAGGGAGTAATGGTGGGGGGTTAGGCACCTTTTCCCCTTTCAAAATGATATCGGGTCCGCTTCGGACGGTCACCTGCTGGCCGCGGAAGAATGTCGTGTTCCCGCGGCCCTCGGCAGTAGGTGCGAGGAAGGAACACCGTGGTGGTTTTAGCCGGTCAAGTCCGGCACACCAATCTGCTGATGTCCCCGGCGGAGGATAGTCCATGAGGATAACCCCATGTAAAAAAAAAAAAAAAAAGATAGTACGAGAAATAGTTGAAATTAAAAAAAAATTGTCCACTGAGATGTTTACCGCTTATCAACGTCTTGGCATTGGAATCCTCATCACCATCTCATACCCCATCAAATACGCGCTACTCGATGCCAACCAACGGACTTTGTAAGTTTAGTGTGCTTAAGTACCTTGTGCGGGTAGTTTCGGAAGCTAGCTCTTCACGGTAGCGTCACTGAGCTCCCATCAGTCCATCCGTGACCACGGGCGGTGCAATTCAATCGAAAAGTCTTTGGGTAAACAAATTTACTGTACCTTATAAAATAGACTATCACTATTGAATCCCGAGTTACACATATAATTTGTTTGATGGTTCATAATATAAAAAAAAATACATAAAAGTAAATACATAATTTTATAAAAGAGTGATATGCTTTCTAAAAATTTATTTTAATTCCCATTTTATTCCTTAACACCTACCAAAATCGAACTATAAACTTAACGAAACTCCGAGCTACGTTTTATTACTATCAATGAAAATAATTAGTATCACCTCCAGGAATGATACTGGAGAATAACAATTCATGTTACACTTTAGAAAAAAAATAATATAAGACCAGAAAATACCATCAACATACACGGAAGGATAAATCTAAGCAGTCATCAAACTCTTTGTTACAGAAATACGCAAAACATTGCTTTCACATAGTAATTAAGTACTTATCGGTACTTATCGATAATATATCTAAAATATAAATCACGTCATTTATTTTCGTATGTGATTATATTTTATTCATTATTATTTATCATTATATAAACAACTGATTTATTATGAGCTAAATGCATAGATATAAGATAGTACTCGTATGGGGCTAACTTACTAGTAACAATCCAAATAATACTAATATTATAAATGCAAAAGTTAGGCTTTATGTTTGTAACTCCATCACGCCGAAACGGCTGAACGGATCTAGATAAAGTTGGTGGGTTAATTTTACCCTGGAAAAATGTACGATTCAAAATTTATGGCGCAAATCAGGGGCAACAGCTAGTTAATATTTTAATGCGAAAGTGTTTGTTTGTTATACTTTCACACAATCACTCACGCTTATATTCCCGAAGGTGTAGAACCAGCACTCAAACTACCGTTTAAACAATTTAGTCCCACTTTCGAAATAGTGGTTGAGCCAATGTATGAAAGCGCCTGTTTTAACGAGACTTAATTAATTATTGCACAATTTTTTCTTTCTTTTATTTTTTTTAAAAGACAACTCCCGCACTAGGATTAATTTCTGTGTCGCGGGGGACTTTACAAACATTCAAACATCGGACACAAAGAACACCCAGACTCAGAACAACAATTTGAGGATTACACAAAGTGTTGTCCCGTGCGGGGATCGAACCCACAACACTAGGCGCGGCGGCTAAGTGGCGAGGTGACCACTTAATCCACTACGCCATCCGAGCAGTCAATTCTTACAAATTGTAAATACAGAGGGGTGTTTGGGCCTCTGGTACTGTGTATATTAATATTTATTTTATTTTTAAATTATACGGAGCCGTAAACAAAGAAGATAGTATGATTATGGCTAAGTGGTAGTGTAATTATATTCAACAGCTAAAATTATATCCTATTAAATTAAATAATAATAAATACTCTACACATCTCACACATGGCCGTCTGATCCCAAACTAAGCAGACCTTGTACTATGGTAACCAGACTGCTGATAAACATACTTATATAGTTCTAAATTGGGGACATCTATAATATGTATGAATTATATTACACATTATAGATAAATTACACCTAGATACAAAACCAATGATCATGCTCATCACACAAATGTCTGTCCAGGGTAGGAATCGAACCCACGACCTCGGCTTAGCAGTCAGGATCGCTAAACGCTGGACCAACAGGCTAGACCAATAGCTGGAAAAAAATCACTTATTTAGACTGGTAGCTCCAAAACAAACCTTAAGATAAATACGAAATTAACTTAGATCCCAGCGGAATAGTTTTCGAAGGGAATATTGCTTGTAGCAGGTGTGCTACGAAATGCTACCGCGTAGACCTTTGCATATTTTCACAATCAGTAAGTCTGCAGGGTACATTGTAATAAAATAGTTTTGGTGGTTATTACAAGCTATTTCGGATTTTATACTAGTTGAATGATAATAATAATAATGATTTATAAGACAAATAAATTTGGTTGGTAGTTGAAATGATAGGAACAATCCCGTTAAATATATTTATTTATCCTGTTTTCTCTAATACGTTACTTATTATAAATTGCGTGAGTTAAGGTTCAACGATAATAACGCTTTTAAATATACAAGCGTGGTTCTTCATTTCACTTGTGAGTCACTAAAGCTCCATGGTTTTGGGATAGGATGGGGCATTATAGGTCTTGGAAATATTTATAATTTATAATTTATAAGAACTTAATCATATTACAAAAATAGTGGGATTCGTAACCTGTTGTCAAACAATGCTTGCGTTGTATTTACCAAATGAGTGAGGGTAGTGGAGGCCTAAACCCCTTTCGTCTTCACCCCCACATATCACCTCCCCGTATCAAGTTAGGCGCAAGATGTAACGTGGTAGCCGCCTTGTTCTAGACACGTGGTCTGCCAGGAAAACTATTTATTGGCGTAGACTGACATGACTATGGTTTGACTGCTCCAAAGAGTTAACATTTCTAGAAGACTCTAATGAGGTAAATTTATCGATACGTACGGATGGACAATAAAAACTCCAAACAGAATTTTGAATCATTTCGCAGAAGATTAAATATTGGTAAAGAATATGCAGATGAGTTTAAACACACCACCACGATTAAGAGATAAGTATGGTGTGCAAATTTGTACAGTTAAAACATGCCAGCATATCTGGGACATTAGATGGCATACTTTGAGCATTAATGTGTAGGCTCAAGTGTCAAATGGTCTCAGGTGAGTTGTGCCACTATTTTAGTGTAGTTTTTTTTGGGTTAAAGTATTTATTTTGTATTCTGTGTATATACTACATATAGATAGTTGTATTGTATATAAGATCTTTAGGTAATTATTGTTATTATATGAATCGACGACAGTTAAAAAAATTAAATCTTAAACGATCGCTGACATCACAACAACTATCCCCAGCAAAATCGCGTCAATGCTCATTGCAAAAGAAACCAGTTTCAACTTGAAGTTACTTCGAAGAAAGAAAAACAAACTGTCGGAACACAGTGATTGTAAAATTTGCTTTGGATTTTGAATATTGATACTGCATTACACTTGACCCCTGATGTGTAATTTAACTTGATTTCATCGATACTGCCGAATGTTAGTAGAGAACTGTATTAAACACATATTATTGAATTAAACAATTTTACCTATTCTGTCAGTGGTTGAATGCGTAGCTCATACATTTAATATTGACAACCAATTATAAGACGAATTGCAAAAGACAAATAATGAGAGACCAGCATAAAAGAAAATTAACTTTCTAAAACAAAAAAGAATGGTGAATAAAACTGTTAAATTAATAATGGATTATTATGAAAGATAGATTTGACGGGCCTGTTCGACTACTCACCCCTAGATGAAAAAAATACGAAATATGATACAATGAGGAACTTATAATTAATCTAGGTGATCATAGCAGCGATGACAGTGAAATTATCAGTTTGGGCGAATCTGATTAAAAATGACCTTTTATGGCATCGTTTTTGTCTCTTTCTTTATAATTTTGTTCCTCGGGTGCAAATAAAGTATTTCATTTTTGTTCCAATATTCAGCTTTTTTTTATTTTATCGTGTGGAAACCCCCACGGGTCATCACTTCACTGGAGCTAACAGTGAAGTGAAATGTCGGACTCGAACCGAATAAAACCACACGGTGTTCCGTCACTAGTGGGTCTATTGCAGAGGACTCGGATATACCCTAAGAGGGAAGCTTCCGAGAACCCCTGCTGACCTTGGTCGCCTGTCCATCGGGCTACCACACCGTGGAAAGCGGGGGGCCTTGCCCCCCTCCAACTTAGAGAGGCGCGCGTAGAAAACGACGCGCTACCGTCTCAGGCCTGCTTGTGCTAGGGTAGCGGGCAGCCCGATCCGCTACAACCAGGCCAGCGCTCATGGAGGTCGGAGGTCATTCTGCACCCTCCTGGTGCGTTCTCTGTGGGAAAGTAGAGTGCTAATCAGCATCACCTCTTCGCAGAAGGAGGCGGCGTATTCCCATGCACTCTCACTTTGTACCATGGACTGAACCATGATATCTAGAGAGAGGCTTCCCACACCAATAGCCGTCACGAGGTCGTGCCGCTGTATGGAGCGCAGTGTTTTCGCGATAACCTCCGCAGTGGTGGCACGCAGGCGTTGGCTCCCGGCCTATACGACACAGGAACTTACCGAAGCAGTCGTATTCATTGAGCACCTACGTCAGCCGGTAGGAAAGGCTGCCATATCGCCTCTCCAGCTATTCCTCCATGATGGGCCTTACCGCCAAAATTATGGTGCCCTTCCAATATTCAGCTTATTTAAATATATTTATTAAACATTTATATCTCTGTTGAGTTTAAAAGTTTTAATCAGCTGTTACTTGTAATAACATTGATGAATAAACAAACTTAAACATCCGACTTGAATTGTATTACATATTTATCCTCAACATTTAAATTTTTTTCTTGGTTTTGTTCCTATTACAATGTGTCAAAACGCCCCACATAGTGTCACGCTATTAAAAATTGATTGAAATGCTCTTAAAAAACGTTATTCATCCAGTCACAGCTCAGGTATGGGTGATTGATTAGTTTATGTGTTTATGTAATAAGTAATAGAAAAAAAAATGTTAATACTTTAATTACAGCTTGTTAATTGAATAGGTAGCTTTTTATTGCTAACGTTATATAGGAAGGCAGCCACCATGTTGCTGTCTAATAAATTAAGTACGTTTATAATTGTTATATCTTTTTTGATGTGAAAACTTCTTTGAGCGCGGTACGCATATTTTCAGATGAGATAAAATCTATGGACTCGCGACGCCTTTACGAGACGCATATGTCCAATCAACGCAATATTAGCACAACGAGATATTAAAGTACAGTTGATGCGGTATTCACGAGATATTTAAATAACTTCGAATCAAAATTGTTTATTTCCTATTTTAGTTACCATGAACCTATAGTTTCTATTTTAGATTGTAATAATTTTAATGATAATGCTGATGATACAAGAGTTGTCGAAATTGTTAACGATGATTCATAAAAGAATATTAAATGTATTTTGAAGTTTCTAATAATTAATAGATTCAATTCAAAAATAGAATGCATTTCATTACCCAATAACCCAATAACCCTAGTACCCATATTAAAAATGTCTAACGCGCAAAAATAAGTTTTCACTTCTGTCGGCACTCTCGGAGTGCATTTGTTTTTATTTTTCCTGGTCAGTAATAAGCCGAGTTAGAACTTTAAAAATATGGTATTTTTCTAATGAAATGAAAATTTTATAAATATTATTTAAATTACAACATTCAAAACTCTTCAAAATTTTATGGGAGTAAAATTGTATGTAACTCTACACCGCAGTTCTTTAAATTTTGAGATCATATTTATTTAATTTTAGTATAACAATTCGTTCGTAAGGAATTCCCTGCGGGTTTCAAGAATACTTATTTTGAGAGAGAGAGTGTATCACGGTAGGAAACCACTTCTTTTGTAGCTTTCCTAGTCAAGTAAATTAAGTGTAATAAAAAAAAATATTTTTGAATACGTTCTAAACGCATTAACATAATGTGGGCGCCAAACTACTGAGTCATATTCTAGAAGACTTTGAACAAAACTGTTATATAGTACAACATACATATATGATGCTTAACTACAATTTTTTCGTCCCCCAGAAAAACTTAATTTTATTTGTAGAACTCCAACTTGAGAAAAATACAATAATATAGCAATAAAAACTCTGCCACATATTTTGAATACTTTAGAATAGAAAGGTCGTCTGACAGAAATCACCGCGAAACCGCCAATTGTCATACCTATGTCAATCTGTATTACAATTTATTGTGTTAGTGTGTGCGATAGTGATCTAAATAAAAATATAAAAATGAATATATTGATTGAAATGAAACTCCATAAATTCTTATAAATGGTTCGTTTAATGATATACCTTAATATTTATGTACACTATTGTAGCAATTACTATTAATTAATTACCAGCAATATTTACATAACATTCCTTCTAAAACTAAATAACGCTTAAACAATTTAGCAAATTAATAATCATATTCTTCCTAAATTAATAGAAAACTTAGAATATGATTGAAATTATTATAAAATAAAAAAATAGGTACATTTACCAAAATAAATCACTCGTATTTATAAAGACGTTCTAAAACATAGAATACAGTATATCTGATGAAATCTCTGCATAATGTGCCATCGCAAGCTATTGCCTACCAATTTATACATACCGTACACTAGACATGGAACTAAGCCCGGTCGCTCAGCTGGAGTGGTAATGGCAGACGGTGGGACGGCTGTAAAGTCACGGCAAGTGAAATCACTTTAGAAAATTAAACTCATTTTAATTATTAAAAGCATTTTAAAAAAACCTGATTAGCTAACCATTAGCTAACCGTCACGATATTAAGATTACATTTATTATATTTTGTTGTAACAGGTCGGCAGGTATAACAGGACCTCTTACAGTTCAGTTAGTCTCCGTCTAATGAACATTAGGTATCAGAGAATAAGTGAATAATGGAAAATGTGTACGTTCTGCCTTTCAGTGGACCTCTAACTATACGACTCAATAGATAAGAATGACAGACATACCCTGCACAGAGAGCGGGGTATGTCTGTCATTCTTATCTATCGATCGCGTTGATGACGTATAGGTGTCGGTTCAGAGCCAGATACCTTGTAATACTTCCTACCACATGGGGTTTTTACTACCAATGTGTATTTTTTTTTGTTATTCATATAGAGCAGCAAAATATAAAATGTAAATTTAAAATAATAAAAAAAAAAACCTTCGCGAAAAAGACGAAACGAAAGAATCGCGTTCGATTGGCAGCACAAATGACTACTGGAGGAAACGAAAGACGACTGCTACTAGACTACTAGACGAAAGTGTGCGACTGAGGTGTCCTGTGTATGTAATATATGCGCTGTTCTTATATAAAAAAAGTAAAATTGCTATTTAAGTGCTTACACTTTTTTATTGTGTTTAAATCCCACGGATAGTGTAGACCTTGGCCACCTCTTCATAAATAGGCCAGAAATTATTGAGCTCTTCACGTACATACTTCACTTAATCTACTCTGTTTGTGAAAGCGAAATAACAAATTGGTATTTGCTATTAATTCTAGATTGATGCCATTAAATCAACATGGATATCTAATGAATTCAAGTGTTGACATATGTATGTACTGTTATCACTAATTGGTAACCAGTTATTGTGGTCTGTTAACATGAGTACGACACCTATGTATATCGTGACAAAACAACATAATCATGTCTACTTACAAGGACAGGTGTTACATTGATTCACATGAAATGAAACCACTTATTGTAATAGATTCGAAATTAAGTAAAATTACAAAATATTCTTCTAGAAGTGCTTATAAAAGAAAGTTATTTCCAAAATGTATGTTTGACTAGTAAGAATTTTAAACAATATATGTATTGTGGTGATATATTATAATGCCTTCGGGTACGAAAACATGATGTTTTATAGCTATTACTCATTCTTATAAACACTAAAATAATTTCTGGTAAATCGCAGACATTATCCCGTTCAACAAACAATCTCTATATCTTCGTATACTTGTGTAGATCCACCACTGTAGTGTTTAGTTGTATATACTTGATTGTTTAAGGCCAACCTTTTAATCCTTAAGAGAAATTCGCCTATTCAATTTAACACTTGACTGTACCTCAGCATTCTGGTACAGGTATAAAATAGCTTACGATGACCACAAAGCGCTTTAATTATAGAACTAAACCCCACATGGATTTTCTGGAGTTAAACGTTGGCTGTGTTCTTAGATGACAACGCAAGGTTATGTTTCAAATGATTAGGCCAGCATTGATCTATACATATATTACTTATCTCACCGACGCACCATTATATATCTTTGAATGGGCATAAAACTTCCTGCAAGGTCTTTCTTACTTCATAGCTTGTAATCACACCCTGTTACCACAACGTATTATTGACGAGAGAAAATTATATTATAATATATACACATTTAAAAGTAATTACATAACCAGAATCCTAGAACTTACATAAATTAAAAACATTACCAGAGACCACAGAAACACGCAAATTTTAACAGAAAATTCTTCTTCTCTTACTTATGATATACCGTTATACTAAAAAATATTTACAATTTATTTTACATCTTTGATATGCTTTCATATGATTATATTGTTATATAAAAGTTGTCTGCAAATCATATATTTAGGCCCATAAGCATTAAGGTGTTAGGATAATTCGTGAAGATTAAGTCAGCTAAAGCGCCTGAATTCGTGTATCCGAAAATTACAATATGACTGCATTAGACGTTAATGTCTTCTTAGTAACACTTTATTTATCAGTCTGTCATACTTATGAATTGAATATTTGAGTTTATTTTATAGTATTTTCGAGCCTCAAATATACAAGACTAGTGACTTTTCGCAGCATTGGCGTAAATAATTATATCATGCATTATATTATAACTCAAACATTAATGTCAATGTGATCGCTTATGTATAAGCATTAGGTATTATTTACTACGATCGTGACGCTTGTGATATTTTTGTTATGAGTTAAATGACAATCATTACAAATAATATTATTTCATTTATTGTAATGGTAATCTACTTTAATAATTTGAAAATTATTCAGGTTAGTAATATCTGAATTTGACTTATTTGTTTTATATTTAAATATATGATAAATTTACCTAATTCGCACCAGTAACTTTGTCATAAAATTTCTAACATTAGTTGTTCTTGTATTTAAAGTGTTCATTCCTACAAATTAAATAAATTTATTGTTTGTAAAATATTATTCAAACTACCCCCTCAAAGGAAAATTATAAGTAGGGCGTACTAAATTCTTAGCACACCAACAGAAAGTTATTGGTAACTTTTCGAAATACCCGCAAACTTTGAACAGCTTGCGGGCTATAGGTTCATAATTCTAAATACATACTTTTTGAAAAGTCAAAGTTTCGTTCAGAAATTTAACATAGAACTTAAACGAAGCAAAATTTACAACAACTAGAGGCTTTTCAATGTCGATAAATCTGTATTGTTGAATTTTTGGGCCAAGCTATACTTAACACTGACCCTTACGTGTAATCCATCACAATACTAATTACTAAGAAACCGGGTAACTATTTACAATTAACGCTTTAACATAGCCCTATAAATTTAATCTATCTGTGGAGTATGTTTATGGTTTCCTCTAAGTTATTAGGTATATCAATAAATTATAAATTAATATATCTTAACACGTGATCTGTTCATATAGCTTCATATACATACGTATATATTGCAAAATTCAAAGTTATCGTATTATATTATGAAAACACTATAAAGATACATATAGATGAATAATAAAAATCACATAAAACTTAGATTGCCATTAATAAATAATAATTGCCATTATTTTTTCTAAGTTTAAAGAAATCTAGTGTTTAACTATGTAGCAAATAATTTTTTATACAATTGACACTGTTTTTCCGTTGAATTAAAATAACTTATCATCTTGCACCCTGTTCTAAAATATCAATATTATTAGTAGTACAAACGAGCGCGTATAAACTATCACTAAGAATGCTATTTAAATAAGGCAGCACTATTATTGCTGCAAGTGATGTCAATGAGAGGGCTGGGAGCGCCGAGCCTGCGGAGTTGGCAGTCGGTATCCAGTTGTTGTCCAGGACAGACTGTTCGATTACGTTCTGCATTGTGTCTATAACAAAATATTTTAGATTGTTAATAAGTTAAACTTTACTTTTTTTTTAGGCTCAATTTTTTATATAGATATTTAAGCTTAACTCCTAATATTTAATACAAAAACCAGCAATAGAAACAGCAAAAAGCAAAAAAAGCTATTTATCATGTACCGCGGCCGACTAGGTAACAGTAGGCGGCATTATCGGACGTTCCCATGAGTGGCCCTCTGGTGTTCAGAGGATATATTGGTGAAAAAAGTTTAGCAAGCATAAAATATCAGAATATTCTTGATATGTATAAACTCACCGTATGTGGTGACATCTGGTGTATAAAACTTCTGCTCAGCGGGTTGCAGCGGTACGACGAATCCTATAAACAAAATATTTTATATTACAACTGTGAACATATCCCAAGTGGCATGAGCTTTTAAAACAATGAAGCAAAACGGTACTATGTTCTATACACATTATTTAAGTAACTATTTTCGGTTAAATAACTAAGTAACTGACATAGTTTCAATGCAGTCAGTCTGGTTCTGATTTTCTTTGCCAGCTATCTCTAGACTATCGACTATACACACGCGACGTGAAATCTCCATTCAGAATTCAAAGTTGCCGAACATGACACAAGACAATCCTTTTTGTGGCTTCTTTAAGAAAATAATTTACGTATTTTGTATTTTTTCGTCTTTTTAGCATTAAAAGCAAGTGTGCATGCTGACTCTATTGTAACAATAAGCATATTTTCTCTATCATTTAGTACGTGTCTCTTACTTTAAACGAGTTCTATGTACTTGTAGTATACATATATAGTACACTATGTAGTGTATGATATCTATGTGCTTGTACTATGTAGTGTATTGATATTGTTTATCTTTGAAAATGTATATACATAACTACGTTTTTTTGTATGCGAAGGTTTAAAATAAATATTGCCATTACCCGAAGAACTTATTTATGTAGGTATGCTAACTGTCATGTTTGCAACTTTTACTTACATAATTCGAAAGATAATCATTTGTTAACCATGGTATGAGTACATACAAAAAAATCAAGACACGGTTGACAGTACTATATTGGCCTCTTCCTCCTCAAAAGTGGTAGAGCCATGCTTTTGCACGAATGGGCCGGCTCGACCGGTGCGATACCACGGCCTCACAGAAAACCGGTTGTGAAGTAACGCTTGCGTTGCATTTCCCCGAATTGAGTGAGGTTTCCGGAGGCCCAATTCCTCCTCCCCCCTTTTCTCTCCCATTCATCTCCTTTCTCCTTTTTTCCATCTCCTCATCCCTCCTCTCTTCTTTCCGCTCCCTGCATCCCCCATCCCTCATCACCCTCAAAGGCGGGCAGCGCACTTGCGACTCTTGAGTTGCAAGTGTCCATGGACGGCGGTGTCACTTACCATCAGGTGACCCGTCTGTTCGTCTGTCCCCCTATAGTATATAAAAAAAAAAAAGTGGCTAACAAGATATTTGTCAGTTCAGTAAAGCAAAAAGTGCACATACATAAATTGTGTGTACAGTGTACATACATAGTTGAACTATCCACATCGATTGCTAACTGATTATAAAATGCTTAACACCTTTTTTCATAATTAATATTATTTTTACTAAATAGAAACAACACAAACTCCTTTTCTCTTCATTTTCGAAACTACTGTGTGTTGTAAAGCAGGTTCCAGAGAATACTAGGAATTGTTGTCAATACAAATCTGGGAAATGTTTGTTTCATCACTTATTGATTGACTAAGTTACTCTTGAGAATAATTAAAAGTAAATTAATATGCAAATCACTATTTGACGTTTTCACTTTCACGTTTACTTTATTAAATTAAAGTACGGTTGGGAACATGTTTGCGTTTTTTAGGCTCTGCATACCCCTTGCAAACCCCTGGGGATATAAAAGTACATGTATGTGTGCATGTTGTTTATAAAACCAGTTGATTAATTTAAGGAAAAAAAAATCACAAGTCCTTTGTTATTTATTAAAAGAAAAACTTACTAATATTTAACAACTGAGACGTAAATGCAAATATCATGAGACTGACTAGATTTATGTCTAAATTTTGATGGACTATCATCTTTAAAAGTATGTCTTCATATTGCAGTATCCACTCGACTGCATCTTTCCCGTGTAATGTTTCAAATTGAAAAGCATTAATGCACCTTTTATGTTGGACAGATGTTAGACGTAAAATTTAAAAATTTAAATCATAAAAAGGCAAAACGACTCTTGATGTAATTTTGCTACATATGTATATAATAAAGTAAAAAAAAAAGTTTTATCAATTTTACCATTAATGTGCATTAAAAAAAAGGTACAGTTTAAAAATATTGTAAACAGTATCTATCACTGCTGAAGACTACTATAGAAGTTCTATAGTATTTCTATTTACAGTCGTAAACGCTAACTGTACGAATGGCGTAGTAGTTTAAGTGGTCACTTCCCCAACTCTGCCGCACTGAGTGATGTGGGTTCGATCCCGCACGAGATAACACTTTGTGTAATCCTCAAATTATTGTGCTGAGTCTGTGTATTCTTTGCGTCCGTTGTTTTCTAATGTTTGTAAAGTCCCCCGTGACACAGGAATCAATCCTAGTGCGGGAGTTGTCTTTTCAAAAAAAGAAAAAATAAAAAAGAAGCCATATTTAATGTGTTCAAATAAAAAAAAAACTTAAAAAGAAATATAAAATATTTAAAATTAATACACGTACATAGCTTATGTTAAATATACATATAGGATAAGCATCAGTTGTTTTTAATACAACTCCCGCTCTTTATTATATTGCATATTATTTCTGTGTATCGGAAGACTTTACAAACATTCAAGAAACGGACACAAAGAAAACATCAAAACTCGGGACAACTATTTGTGTATAACAAAATTTTTGTTCATTCAGGGTCACTACCCACTAGACCGACGGGCCAGTGAAGTAAAATGAGTTAAATACGTACTTGTACGCAGTAATCAAAAAAGGTCTGATTGCTATTGTTTCCCTGTTAAAACAATTTTATTGGACTACTCATTAAATTTATTACATTTCAGCTTCTGAACTATTGACAGAAGAGTATATGCATTGCAAGTTTGTTTATTTACCGTCAATTTATATCCGAATAAACAAAAATAAGTAAACATCAAGCAACATTTCGGATTTATACCCAAGTAATTGCATTCACATTATTTAATATTTCTTTCTGAAAAAGTGTATGGAATTATAAAAAAATAGTCGTGAAAAAATTCCATTGTACTTGTGTTTGTTTTATAATAACTTTTGTTAAAACTTTTGTTAAATGTAATACTGCTACAAAAAGTTTATTAAGGTGTATTTTATATACCTACCTACATTATCAGTTATTGTCATATTATGGAATCATTATTACAAACCAAATGTTATTACAGGAAGAAAAACTGCTGATAGTAGCCGTAAATAGAGTCAAGTCAAGTAATTAATATTTCGTAAAATAGTCAAGACCTAAGAACGATTTACCTAGAGATTAATTTGTTATCATCACTTAAAAATACATAAGTTATAGTTACTTTTAAGAATTCTTTCAAAACCGTACTTAAGTTATATATAATTTTAATAGACTGATCTTGAAGGTCAAGTGTAGTATGTATTACATGACATACATATATATATACATATATTTATTTGTACTTGAACTCTCTGTACATATGTACTGTGTACTGTAATGTGAAATTTGTAATACTTAAAGTTTATACGTAGAAGAAGTGCGGATAGCTATTACTAGCCAATATACAATCTATTATTAATCATATTAAGTCAAATATTAGATGAAAACGACTTCAAAAAGGTAAAGGGCTAACATAAGTGGGACACTCAAAAAGTTTTGTAAAAATAAAAAAAAGTGTTGTATAGGTAAATATTTTTTTTTATTAAATCTTTTCAAAATACTTTCCACTAGCTTCTATACAAAGTTTCATGCTTCTGAACCAGTTTTCGAAACACCTTTTCCAGTGCGCCGCAGACACCTCGTTTACAGCCTGCTCAAAAGCTGACAGAGCATCTTCTGGCGAAGAAAATTGTATCCCTTTGAACTGATTTTTAATTTTCGGGAATGAAAAGAAGTCACATGGTGCTAGGTCAGGGCTGTAAGGAGGGTGGAGCGGTAGCCTGCGGAGCCCTGTGTGTGATCGCTTGTAGCTTACAACAGAGAAAACTTCTGCCAAGCATTTGGTAGTATACCATTCGGCGTTGATGTTTCTTTAGTTCCGTAAAGGGATTGACACCAAGTAGCCAGTCAAATTGAAAAAGCTCGCGATCAAAATCTTCCCAACATTTCTAGATCGCTTCACTTTGGTAGGCGTTGATTCGTTTTGAAACACCCAAACCGTCAACCGGTTTCTGGATCGTATTGATAAATCCAGGGCTCATCACCTGTAATGATGTCGTAGACACGCCGAGATGAGCCTGCTTCAAATTTGTTTATCATATCACGTCACCATTCCACCCGGGCCTGCTTCTGAGCATTGGTGAGGTTGTGCGGCGCCCAGCGTGAAACTATCCTCCTCACGCGAAGATACACGTGTAGACTCTCATGAAGGCTTCCCGATCCAATCTGTAGTATGTGTTGAATCTCCTGATATGTAATTCGTCTATTGTCTTGGATAACATTTTTCACTGCTAGCACGTTTTCCTCCGTAACAGCCGTCAAAGGGCGACCACTTTTTTCTTCATCCCCCAATGTTAGTCGACAACTTTTGAATTCGTTATACCAACGATACGCAGTTGCCTAGGAAGAGTCTTCATCCGTGAATGAAATTTGAAGTCTATCGTATGATTCGTCCGGATTCAGGCGACATTTGAAATCGTAAAAAATCAAAGCGCGATAATGTTCCAGGCGCAAATCTATTTTTCAATGAGACACAATAATTTAATTAGCTCGCAAAAAATGTTGCGGGAAATTTTGAAATTGGAACGTACCTATTTTTAATTATAAATAATCATTATTTTTATAATAGTTTATAACTGGCCAGTCTCTCAAACAAAAAATCTTTCTGAGTGGCCTGCTATATTGTTATGTGATATTTTAATCTGTCGTGGTACGGAAAATCTATATTATGATAATTCAAGTACATGTATGCATGTTTGGCGTGTGGTTCTTATTGGAGTAGAATAATTATATTTTAGTTTGTTTGTATTTCTTAAAACTTTATTTTATTGAAGTATTGGCGCCGTGTTGCATGCTATAACTTTCAAGTTTCTTCTAGCTAAGTGTTTATTAATAAACTAGGCCCACTCTGCATATCAGGCACTGACAAGTCGTCCAATAGATAAAACATAAATATAATTTAGGCAAAAGTACACGGCACCATATTCGGATACTTAAGTAAAATATAAAAAAAAAAACATCAAAAATTCAAGTTTTCTCTTTCCAAAGACATCAAAAGTAAACAAAAGCAAGTCTAGTCTAGCAAGTCTAGCCGTAAGAAGAGATAAAAGCAACGCGATAGAAAAGGAGGTAACGTGTAGGTGTACAAACATATATGGTGGTAATTGATTAGCGCCGTGCAACCTTAATTGCACTTTATCGTAAGGTACAAAGTCGCTATTTATTTAATTGATTTTGATTAGTGAGAGACTATTATGTAATCTGTATTATATGAAAACTTACGTGGCGGTGGCTCCGTTGTAGTGGGCGCAGGAGTGGTTGTGGTTGTCGTCGTCGTGGTTGTTGATGTGGTTGTGCTCGTTGTAGTTGTAGTTGTCGTTGTTGTTATTTTTATTTCTACAAAAATAAAGTGTTTAAGGGACAGTAATTATAACTACAAAAATAAGTTACCTAGTCTTTAATTCGGTTGTTAAATTCATAAATTATGAATAAAATTTAAAATTGCTTCTTCAACATCCTTTCAACGATTAGAAAAAAACTTTTTATTGAATTAGATATTCAAATTTTTTACATCGTTAATAAATTATTTTGCAATTTTGATTATTAGGCTATAAGGCTCGTAAGCGACCTTGAGCTATTAGAGCTGTTATGAGCCGGCACTTCCCAATCCTTCTACATATTATAATTTTAAATTGATTGCCTTCCCTTTTTGCCTACTTTTCCCTTTTGATATATTTCCAATTTTTCAAATAAACTCCCAAAGTTGCTTTTGACGGCAATACCTATATATATAGCCTTTGCCTATATGTATTACCGATGTAGTTTTGGACCAGTTATAGTCTTCACTGTGTTTATCACGCTTCTAACTACCCCTTTGGGCTTACAAGCGTGCGCGAGTGAGTGAAAGAGATAAGAGATAAAAATGTTAGAGTTATAACTTCTAGAGTGTATACTGTACCATATAAACGTAAAGTGCCTTCAGCCTTGCCCAGCGTGTTAGTAGCCACGCAGGTATACGTTCCAACATCATCAGACTCAAATTGTGATATTACTAAAATAGTTCGTAACTGATACAAAGAAATTCTTTCTTCAGATATTTCGTGTTTGCCCCTAAAACAAAGGAAAATGGGTAAGAAAAATGAGTCATTTATCTTAATGAATGTGGCCGTGGCCGTTCTATCATTTTCACATATAGGTATATATATATTAAGCATTAATAACCTTATATGTGAGAAGATTTGTTTTGTAATAAAGATAATTATGAGTTTAGTATTCTTATAACTGTAGTAAATAGACAGGTGTCTAAGAAAAGAACAAGTACAATTACCTTAAGGTTAAAGTAAATTCTATTATACAATACTTACGAGTATACCAAAATAACAAATGATAAATTAATAAATCTTCCCTTTGCACTCTGAAAGCCTCTGTCGCACTACCTCTGGTTTTATGCAAATCAGATTTATAATAAGTAAAACGATTTCAGACTAACGAGAGTGTTATGACCTCTATAAAAGGGAAGTGACTGAAAGATATGGTTTTAGCCGGTTATTTCCATTCGTCTCCTTTTCTTCAAAATACGTCCTATTCCAAATGAGCCAATTGGAGCAAAATAGTTTTTTTGCCCTATAATATATAAATACTGAAGTATCCGATGAATGTAAAATGAGAGTGAAAAAATGAAACTTAATTTTATTAAAACATACAGCCGTGTGGTGTGTGGTGATAGGTAGGGTATAATGGAGACACCCCCTCTCTTTTCATGGGTGTCGTAAAAGGCGACCAAGGGATCGAAATGTTTTGTGTAAACAGTCACACAGTACCCGGTTGACGGTAATGCACGTCTGTTAGTGGGACCAAATTCTAATTGTCAACATGTTGGTGTTTAATACACACCTGCCTACCCCTTAGGGGGTCTAGGCGTAAGCGTATGTATGTTTGTTTGTATAGAACATCATAGTTGAAATCTCTTATTTAACATAAGATAATTTTAGACATTAGCTTAGTGAAATCTTGAAAATTGTACTGTTGTTGTCTTGAATACTGTTTCCTCTATAATATCATCGTATGTCGTACTGTTTCCTCTATAATATATCGTATCGTTGTCGATTTATATTACTATTCTACATTCTACAAATTTTAATCCTCATGTCAGTCCTTAGAATTAGTAAGCACCAGGAAAGGTATTCAACTGCGAACTATAACGTATCAAGTGAGATATATCCCTACTAGACGGATGAACGAAACAGTCAAGGTTGTAGAGAGTCAATGGAGTAATGGAGGTAGTGCAAGCTTTGTGGCTTCTGAATCTAGTATAGACGTATTTTTGTTAAAGATTTAGATTAAAAAGATTAACAATTACAAAATATATGATATATTAATAATTATACATATATTATTAACTAGACATAGAAAATAATAACAAATATTTTGGTTTGACCCATGCTTTGTTTTTCTTTTATGCCATGGGGGGGGGGGGGGGGCAAACGAGCAGACTGGTCACCTGCTGGTAAGTGTTTCTCAAGAGTTGTAATTGCGCTACGGCTTTTACAGGGATCGGATGGGATTGGGAGAGATGGTTTTAATGTTTCAAAGGGCCAGTCTATCTCTTCCCGTGAGCCGTTGTCTAGACGTGACATTTGAATCGTCTTAATAGTGAGAGTGACACATGGTTATAATATTTCGAGATGATGTAATCGAAAAAAAAGTAATAACGAGATTTGTTTTTTATTTTTCTTGTTATTGTTTAATATATTAGACTTGCATAAGAATGTGAATTGATGTAATGAAAGTGCTCCGCTGTGACGGATAATATGTATTCGCAAGAGTGTGCATTCTATCATTTGTTTTTGTTTTTTAGTAATGTCTAGATGGTGTTTGTTATAACGACAAATAAACGACTACACTACGATGCACTACAAAATGTTCGTCAATAAAAAGTACCAAAACAGACGACGATAAGAAAACACTTGAGAAGCAATAAAGCTAATGGTCTTATCATCTTTGCAGCGGCAGCTTTTACAATTAAATGAATCGTAAACTTTGAATTACGTTCTGATTATAACGAAAGATAATTAAATCATTATTTTAATTATTATTTTGGTTTAATTACATACAACCCATTATTATCTCGTCATCAAATACTCTTGTTACTTTTTACACTTAACCCAATTTCTTTCAAACAAAATAGTATTCGGTTTCTATAGTTTCAATTAGACAATATTGTAGGTCTGTATACTGTTTTTGTCTATTTTCCTAGGGTTACCACATTATATTATGCAATCATGGAATTGTTCACATTAATTTTATACAAATAACTATTGAGACTCTAGCATCTAAATTTGAGTTAAGTTTACCAAAATTATGCAATTCATATTTTATTAAAGTCTGAATTACTTGTAAATTTAGATAAAGTTTTATTAAGTTGCTTACTTAAAAGATAGATTGTCGTGTTTTTATTCACAACAGTAATACAGTTTTTTTTTTATGCGACAGGGGGCAAACGAGCAGAAGTGTGACCCACTTGTGAGTGACTACCGCCGCCCATGACAACCCGCAACTCAAGAGTTACAAGGACGTTGTCGGCTTTTTAGATAGGGGTACAATCTTTTCTTGAAGGTTTGAAGGTCATATCGGTCCAGAAATACAGGCCACAATTTGTGCAACAGGCTGGTTGTGCAAGGCAAAAAGCTCCTTCAATCATCCAGGTGATAGGCGATAAAATATCCATATATTTTGTCGCGTAGGACTATGGCGGAAACCTGCCGCTGGTATAAGTAAGAACAATTCCTCTAAACACTCTCTATGATATAAGCGATAGAGAATGCAGCAATTGAACCTAGAGTTACTGATTGCACAACGATTACCAAGTTGTAACTCATATCAGCCTTCTTACTAACTACCTTTTTTCCGTGTCTTCTAGTAAATGGTGTTCCCATTTCCCATCCCATAGGTTCACGTCATGGATTATGGGCCACCTAGCAAATGTTTTAAAAAAAATTTTAAAAATGCGCAAGCTATTAATATTCGTGGTATTGTTAAACTCTTATAATAAACAATAAAACTTCGTAACTCGGACCGATTTAATGCGTTTTGAAGAGAAAACAGATAAATGGAGAGTAAGAAAGTGGAGACCGTAAGTTTTAGTCGTTGGTATGCGTCCAGATTTAACGAAACTTTTATTGTTATTTATTCACTTACTATCTTTAGTTAGTAAACGACTCAATTTAGGAGCGTTTGAATATGTGTAAAAGTTTTCCAGTTTCCAGGGAAAAACATTGCCAAAATAGTGAATCGATTATATTTCTGGAACATTATTGTAGTATTTTTTTTATTTAATAAAACAAGGGCTTTAACTTACTTAGTCTCAATAACTAACAACAATTTAAATATATGATCAACTAGTAATACACGATAACAAGTTTTATCCGCCTCTGTTTACCCCTTTGGGGATCTAGTCTTGAATATATTTATATATGTATGAGCTATGGTCTTATTGAAGGTAAGGGTACATAAAAGCAGCTGGAGGGGGACTATAAATAAATCAAATTCGTATCATGTGTATATTATCTTGATGAACATAATAATTATTCTATATAGAAATAAAAACAAAATTTGGGAAAATCGTTTAGCTTTCATTAACATGAAAGACATGACAGGTATTTCCTTATAGTTCCAATAAATGTAGACTATTCGCTACTGTATTGATAAAACTACCATCACCATGATCTGAATGACTGGCACTCAGCCATCGTGCTCTTCTTCAGAAGCTTTTTGCCTCGCACAACCAGCCTATGGAACAAATTGCGGACAGATAAGTCCTTCAAACCTATGGATAAGAGCGTACTCTCACCTTAAATAGCGGCAATGGACTTGCGACTCTTGCATTACAGGTGTTCATAGGCGGCGATAGTCGCTTACCATCAAGTAACCTGTCTGCTTGTTTGCCCCTTATCACATAGAAAACAGTATACCAGTATTTTTGCAGATTATGAACGAACATATTACTTGTAGAATATTACTTATAGTTTATTTGTATTTACTGTAAACAAACTAAACATAAACATATGTATTTTTTCGCTTATACCAATTAGAATTTTTCAAAATAAACATAATTACATATGTTGCAACAAAAAGGGTTATACATAATAAGCGAAAATAATCATACTAATTGGACAGAAAGTAACATTTATTATTTTACTTCATGGAAAGTAAAAAGATTGTTGATATTAGACTTATAAAGTATGACTGGCCCGGACTCTGTTCATCATAAAAATATGTATAACAATGTGTTAGGTATAAGTTATGTTTGTTCTAGTTACATGTTGAATTAATGAATTGTTTACTGAATCAGGATATGAAATTTAATTCCCAGACTAGTCTTTTCTATTTAAGGTTTAGTCTTAATGCTATTCATGGTCTTCAGTTTCAAAATTAAATGATTGATTATAAAGTTTTGTGGCTTGCACTGGTCTAATGATGTGTACTTTGAAAAGAAAGGAGCCACTTGGTTTAAGAAGATGACGTAAAGTCACAGGAAGATACGATTACAAAGGTGAAAGTGAATGGAAATGAGATCATTATTCTAAAGCCTATATAAAAATATTTACCCAGAGAGTATCATTTGCTCTCCACTCTTGAGCCAGTAGTGTATGGCTTGAGGGAACGCCTCTACAAAGCACTCCATTCTTGCTTGCGAGCCGGTGGGCACGCCGATTACTTTTGTTGCTACTAAGGTTGATGGTGGAACTGTGTACAAATATTATTACGTTAATAATATTACATACCTGAGTTATATTTTAGCTATTACGGGCGAAACCATTATAAAGTTACAAAAGTAAATTTCAAATTGGTATAATGGGTACTGCGTGTATGAAACACGCTTCCTACACCTAAATACTATACTGTACAATTTGGCATTTATGTTGAGACAATAGGCTTTGTATATTAACAATTAAATCAGGTCTGCATACGACAATACGATATATGATTATATACATACATACTATGAACTGTTGTGTGTATTAGTTAATTTCAGCAATTTGTTTTCGATAAATCATTTACGTATTAATGATGTCCAGTACTAAAACTAAATTGAGATTACTTCTAAAGAATGATCTACCAAGATTTCAGATCAGATTTGCCTTTACATCTTATGCCACTGTGGCTGTATCTGAATACGAACTACACTCTGGCATCAAAAATAGCTCGTAAATTTAGGTTTTTAGTTTAAATTAATTCAACTACAACGACATGTTCAGATCCTGTCAAATATATGACTCAAGCTATTAAAATAACTTAATATAATATTTTATTACGCCTTCATTAGTAAGAAATTTGATATCCCAAACTGGCTTTCCTTTTTTTGAACTATCGTCAATAACTCATATATTTAAAGCCTTTTAAACGTATGACCTAGTTGCAGTAATCTGCTCGAGTATTTTGTCGGAAGCGTACGCTTAAAAGTTTTACCATCGCTTGTAATTTTTAAACTTCTACAGATTGACTAATCAATTCCAACTAGCTATTTTGAATAATGTGTGTTTACTTAATTCAATGTTTATTAACATATTTTATTCTGGGAAATCCTCTGTTCTATCTCCCTCAATTTGTATATAACATCGTAAATTAATTTTATGACACTCAGAAAATAACCAGGATATCTAAAATATCCAGATTCAGATTTAATGAAAATATAAATTGCACGTTAGTCGCTTTTAAGGCGAATGTACTTAAGATGATACAAACTTACAATTGACACTAAGAAGAATTCGCTTGCTGACCGATGGTGGTACATCATTTGACGCAATACATAGGTATGCGCCCATCTGTCGCCGTTCTACTTTAGAAAGGTTCAAACTTGGGCCCATGAACATGTCCACTGCAACAAAATAAAAAAAATAATTGCAGGATCTCCTTTTAACTTCGGAAATTATGGTATAATGTCTATAAAATATATAGAAACACCTTAAAATATCCAATTCTTTTTTCTGTGAGGTAACCTCCTATTACCACAACCCTAAGAAGGAACATTAAAGCATTAGGTGTGAGTTGAACCTACAAAAACGGATACCAAATATTTTTCACAGATTGAAAGAGAGTTTTACATAAAACGAGGTTATTAAGACTACCAGCAAGCTATGTCAGCATGCTTCGTAAACAATTTCAGTTGTCCTTATTATCGTAGTTAGTATAAAATATCCTTCTGCAAATGCACTTACTTGTGCAGTCTTGATTATGTGTAATTAAAAATATATTCCATAAACGTTGAAGAATAAAGTTATAATGAAAATCTTAGTGTCTATGGGCACCTGTTAAAATTAACAGTTTTGGAGAGTAAGTAATCGTATTAAATAACAACCCGGTTCGATAGTTTATTTGTACTTGAAACGATGCATGTAGCTTGAATGGTTTCACTTTAACTCGATGGAACATAACCTTCAATTTGGGGAATGGTAGTTCAAATACAGCATTGGTAATTTAGATAACCCAATATAAAGACATTTAGTAAAATAGTTATAAATATTACATGCTTTAACATTGTTATCTCAATAATAATATTCTGAATTGTCTGTTTTTTTATTCATTAGCCATTATTACTGCTACAGAAAAACCAGAAATTCACTTCGCACACTGCATCGAAAATAAATACATTTAGCGGATACGAGTGATAATAATAGAGAATGAACAAAAAACACACGAGAAGAAATGAAAGGCGACCGCGGCTTGACAAAGAAAAATTAAAGTAATAGCAAGGAACAAAGGTTCAGCTCCATTGTGACCACAAATCGAAATGTCGACTCCGTCATTTGTGTTAGTTGCCACGGATTTAATAGCCACTTTGTATGTTGATATTGTGAATTCTTTTATACTTTGTATATTTTTTGAGAAAACCTGTGGGAAATTGAAAAATATATGTGAAGTATTACTATATAAATCGTATGAAATTTTTATTTTTACATTATATTTATTTTAGTCTGAAGATCAAAAAGAATATACCAAAATTTGTTCAAGAAATGCTGGAGTAATAATTCAAATCAAACAAAATAAAAAAAACACATGGTCCCAAACAGAGAATGACATCAAACAATTTGTTACGTCGTTATTTTGGTATATTAAAGCGAAAATACTAAATATTCAAGTACAATATTTATTTAAGCAGCTACAAATTGTTTACTTCTAAGTCTAAGAATTATACGTCATTATACGGCATGCATCTAAATCTATAGGGTACTTTCGATTGTCCTAGAATCATGAAATTTTTCAAAGAATCTTTTTTTGTAGAAATTGTACTTCTCAAGTTTTTAGGAATTTCAATTTGAAGACCACCTCTATACCGCCTCTAAGGTGGTTAAGTAAACCGATTCCAGTAAATATTTTCTTATGGAATAGGTTGTACTCATTGTCGGTTCAGTTTAAATTAAAAGACCATAGACAATCTCTAGGAATGATAAATAAATAACAGGCAATACGCGATAGCTTCATCATTTGTGAAAGATTTATATACAGTTTTAATTGAATTGATTGTAGTTTAAGGTTGGTGTTGTTTAAGTTATGAAGAACAAAAAAATTTACGTCTAACGTGTAAAATTGAGGATGGTAAAAAAGCTTAAAAAATACAGCTTATTACAATTTCCCGTAATAAGGGCAGTGAAGTTATTTTTTTATGTTATAGGGGGCAGACGAACAGACGGGTCACCTGATGGTAAGTGACAACCGCCGTCCATGGACACCTGCAACTGGAGAGTCGTAAGTGCGCTGCCCGCCTTTGAGGGTGAAGAGGGATGACTGTATGCGGGGAGGTATAAGAGACGGGGATGAGGAGTTGGGAAAAGGGCGGGAGGTCAGGTAAGAGGAATAAGGAGAGGGGAGTTGGGCCTCCGGAAACCACACTAATTTCGGGGAAATGCAACGCAAGTGTTGCTTCACTACCGGTTTTCTGTGAGGCCGTGGTGCGATACCACGGCCTGACAGAAAACCGGTCGAGCCGGACCTTTCGTGACTAAGCATGGCTCTACCATGCCAGAAATAGTAAGTATTAAGAAGTCTTTTATACCTTTACTTTTAAAAAAATAATTTTACTTGTTATTATATACAAAGATATGTTTGATTACGGAACCCTCTGCGTGAGTCAGAGCTGCCCGGTTGTTTAATTAATAAATCCGTAGCAATGCAATTATAATTTTTATTATTTCATTTCATCACTTTAAAAAGTAATAGAAACAGACAGAACAGAATTTGGTACAGATTTTATATGATAGAAGTAGGTTTTGGGATCCTAGCCTTCTGTTACTAATATATTTTACAAGTATTTACGTTAATATAACGTATGTATAATTCTTTTCTTAGTGAAATAATATTTTTATAAGAGAAAGTCCTAAAAGAAATAAGTGGTAGAAAGCTTCAGGTAAACTGCTACTACGTTGTTAATGAAAATCTAAACAAAAGCCATTTACCTATATTCCCGCGTAACCATTATAGCACAAATCTATTCTCAGATAATAATCCGAAAATATATGTAGGTATGTTTACTACAGAAAAATATTTTTAATGAATTTACTTCAAGGACTCACTCAAACAATGAGTCCCTGGATGGTTTAGATTCAGAATTGAAACCGTAATTCTCTGTGCAAGAGAAAGAGCAGGTTTTTTATTATTACATATACAATTTTAAAAAATCTATTAGATACGTATAGTCCGGGAGTTAACGTTGCAGCTGCTCAAGTCACGGTGGGTGCGGGCGTGTGGGGCTGCGAAAGAGGTAAAAAGAAAATAATTAAATAATAGTACTCCGGCTGAAACTTTTTCCATAAATAGTAATTATCATACTAAGCTGAAAATCATCGTCAGCTGCATCGTAGAGGGGGGATTATGCGTCAGCTACTCACATGAACATGTAAAAATAAAATAAAGTTATATTACGCCGAATGAAATTTAACTACGTGATTCTTCAAATAATTAGGAGTACGAAAACAACAATCAGTTGCTTGAATAGCGGTGGAAAAACCGTCAGCTGACCCAGGGAAGATTTAAAATACTGGAGCATTCCTATTATGCTGTTTCCTTTTAAACACATATTTCGAGATATATTCTGGCCCTGCTCAAACCCATGACACAACCTTCGGGCTACCGAAGCCTTTCCCCCCAATATTTCAAAGCAACATCTGCGTATCCGTGTGGATCTTTGTCGTACACAATCAATTTCGGATCTCCTCATCGATGGAACGGACGCAAGTCCAAACATGTAGACAATTGAACCGTTTTGTGTTTTCTGTGGCAAAAAAAAAGAAAAAAATATATTATTTTCTGATAAACATCTTCCCACCATGTAAATCCGAGCTACGCCAACATTTACAGCGTACTGCGTACATAGCACGCCTTTGGAGCCATGCTCATCTTCGAGATCCTTCTCAATTGTCTCCCACTGACTGGGGGTGGGAAGAAAAAGATGAGAAATATGGCTTCAAATGGTTCGAGGGAGATCAAGTCACCAGTATAACGGATATCAGCGAAAATATTGGCGGTATAGATTTTTTTCGGTGACACTGTCTTGGAGCTTGTATATTTCTGGTAGCCTAATTTGAATGATTAACATGTTCATTTACAGATGATGGTGAAGAGATTAGCTGACACTTGGTTCAGTTGTAAGTCATTCGATATCTTTAGAAAAAGATGGCAAGCAAACGGCGTAAAATCACTGCCCAAAATGCAACGCTACCTCCCGAACTAATAAGCAAAAGATACAATCTGTAGGAAAAGTAACTTAAATATAAATAATAAAAAATATCCTAAATTAAAAAAAAAATCAGCCCTTAAGATGAAAAATACAATTGAAGTCGGTTATTTACTTTTTTTAAGCGATTATTTGTTGTATGATATTCGTTAGGAGAGCTCGAACCACGCTTGTCAATTGACTTGTGCTTGACAATTGTCAATCTTCCCGGCATCAGCCAGTTCGAGTAACATTTACTACTTACATTTTTCAATTATCCAATTAAACAATATCTCTTTCCTTGCTTCCCTTTACATCCTTTCCTTTCCTTTTCAATATACAACCATTATTTAACAATTGGTTTTCTGTGAGGCCGTGGTAATACTCTGATCGAGCCGGCCCATACTTGCCAAAGCAAGGCTGTCCATGTTAAAATATTTTTTTTATTTTTTTTTCTTTTAAATGTATTGATCTCCGGCCTCTATGAGCGCTAGCCTGGGGCGATAGACAGGGCTATCCGTCGTCCTAGCAGAAGCAGGCCCGAGATGGTGGCTCGACGTATTCCGCGCGCAACTCTTTAAATCAGAGCATTAAACCATAGCGGGGTCACCTCCAACAGGCGGCCATGTCTGTCGAGGTTCTCAGGGATTTCCTTTCTAGGGTACACCTGAGGCCCCGGCCAGAAGACTCCATGTCGGAACACTGTGTGGTTTTAGTTGGTTCGAGTCCGATATACCATCTCACCATAAGCCCCCCGGTGAGGTAATGACCCGTGGGGATTTCCACACAAAAAATAATAATATGTTAAGCAGTTATTGAATTTTATGAAATGGGGGGTAAACGAGCACTGGTCACATGATTGATAGTGAATGATTACTGCTGTCATGGGCTTTACAAGTCACTAATCAATACAATAAATCATTCAAATAATGACCTGATCGTTTTAGTAACTCTTGAGTTGCATGTAGTGAGTGTGCCCTGTGGGGCTGTATCATGAAAATATATATTCTGTAGCAAACAGCACCTCGTTAGGTCTAGAGAAAGAGTGATAAAGAAAAACCCGATGAAAAAAATACAGATGGCAATATTACAGGTCACACTTAAAAATTGTGTTCTAGATGTATTGGCCCATAACGGTCTTAAAAAAATATATGTACATGAAATAGATACTATGTTATACAAGTAATATCGGAAATGCTTGTTTAGTTTGCCTTGTAACTATATTAGCGTTAGGTTGTTCAGCACGCAACTGTTACAGCCGGTATATTTTCACGGTAGTAATTTCCATTTAATCACATCTTCTTGCCGACCAATCTAAGACAGGGCTTATAAATTTACTGTATCAGCATCTTGGTTTGTGATTTTCATTAATCCTTATACAAAGAGAATGTTTTCGTGTTCTGAATATTTAACTGCTATTAACATCATAGTATTAGGGAAGTTAATCCCGTTTTTAGAATGCTTTGGTTTAAGAAACCACAAATAAAGTGAAACATATAACCTATACCTTATTATCTTGTGTTGTGCTCTAAATTATTTAAGAGCATGTCCGTGTTGAGTTGCTCTTCTAGTATTCAGTTTTATATAAAGTAAATACGATATGGTCTTCTTAGTAAGGCCACCTACGTAATGGCTAAGGTACTGTAAACGTACCCACCGCGTACTTTATAAGTAAGGCATCTGATCGGGTACAATAAATATATTACAGAATAAATTGGGACGAATTATTTTCAGTAATAGTCACAATCACCCAGCGAAATCAACAATGTAAAGAGACAACCATTTTAATTTTCATTAAACTAGGCTGTTCGTTGATAAGGCGTGGGCAGTAAACATTTTCAATGTAACTAGGGTTTTCATATTATAAAGGAAAATTAGGATTATGGAGTGGACTCCAACTAAAAGTCTGCAATAGGACACTAAAGCGCAGTACAATAAACCCTTATTTAACGTCAGAACCAATTACACTTACATTTAAGCAAATTGGGTCCAATCATAAAAAAAGGATAAAAAATAAATTCATGATAAAAATATTTTAGCTGAAATCATATTCTACGCTACCAAACCTGACACAAAAATGTAAGAAATTTCACGTAAAACTGCAATCAATCATTTTTATCCTCTTCAGAAACGCGAATCCTTTTGTTACATTTCAAGTTTTAAACTTTTACGTCATATTTTAATTCAACTTTAAAACTGGTTGAACATAGTTTTAATTTTTTACCAGCGGGATCAAAAACGAGTTAAGGAAAGCAATTTGAGTAAGATGGGAGAATAGATATTTAAATTCATACCTTTTCGAAGCTCGCCCGCTTCATTTCTTAACTGTATATTTGCACCATCTTCTCTTCTCCACAAGATTCGCGGAAGGGGTCTGCCCTCGGCTTTGCAAGACAAACTCACATCCTGTCTCTCTCGTGAGACCAGGTCCCCGCTTGTACCCTCGTCTACTATGTTTGGAGGTACTGTGAAGAAAAAATACTTTTAATATTAGATTTAAACACAATTATGTTTACAAACGAGCACGAGTCCTTCTCGATGGTATGTTTTTTTTTTTTATACTATAGGGGGACAGACGAACAGACGGGTCACCTGATGGTAAGTGACACCGCCGTCCATGGACACTTGCAACTCAAGAGTCGCAAATGCGCTGCCCGCCTTTGAGGGTGATGAGGGATGGGGGATGCAGGGAGCGGAAAGAAGAGAGGAGGGATGAGGAGATGGAAAAAAGGAGAAAGAAGATGGAAAAAAGGAGGAATTGGGCCTCCGGAAACCTCACTCAATTCGGGGAAATGCAACGCAAGCGTTACTTCACAACCGGTTTTCTGTGAGGCCGTGGTATCGCACCGGTCGAGCCGGCCCATTCGTGCCTAAGCATGGCTCTACCACTGAAAATGATGATGAAATTTTTGTTGTCCATGGCTAGTAATGGACTCTAAGCACGCTCTTATGGTAGATAAAAACACGCCATGTTCTGCTTCTTTACAGTATGAATCATAATAAAATATTTTTATGATATTTTTAATTCCCGATCAAATATAATATATTTAAGTATGAAGGGACAGAAAATGTATAATGATTTGACAAAGAAAATATTGATTTCAAATTTTATTTAACTGTACATTAGCAGTTGCTACGAGTTGAAGTGACACATACGCTCACATATTGTACACGAATACATGGTAATACCAATAATAACTATTGTTAAACAATCCTATATATCAATCCCCAGAAACAGTAATTTTCTCTTGATTGAGTATATGATATTATGACTAATACAAAACTGCTTTTAGGTATAAACTCTTACAAGTTTATTTATTAGCATATGTTTGCGTTCTAATAACAAGTCAATCACAAAGTAATATGAAATGTCTGCAATATTTAATATTCATCTTCCTATATCTATATCTGTAGATAAATAATGTAAATATAATATGTAGCATCGATGTCTGGACTCATGTGATACTGACAACTTTTTTCTGTAAATCGACCCTCAACTTCCATACATAAAAAATACAGAGGAACTGTAAACGTATTTTTTTTTTGCATAAAACTTGACACAAAAACAAATGGATTAAATCTTCATCTTTATTTCATTCCCTTTTTCGTTAATCTAGACAAATATTTAAAGTAAAACTTGGATAAATGCAATACCTTCTAAAAGACATTAAACGAAAGCAACGGAAAGAAGATAAGAAAGTAGTCCCCATCATTAAATACGAGGAAAAGATAGAGCTATTTCTAAATCTACAGATGAAAAAGCTCTTAAGGAACGTTACGCAATCCCTTCTTATTCCTTTGAGACTGCTATATATTTAAAATCACATAAGAAATAGGTTACTACTACACATAAGATGCATTTAAAGATCGGCATGTAAGGTGATATCCCACTGGTATGGGTATCCCACTTCGCATTTTTACATAATGTAAAACGTTAAACTTATAGAAGATATTTTTTTTGTTGAAACCGTTATGATTAAAGAGACGTATTGCTGTCAAAAATTTAATAATAAAAATAATAAATTAAAAATTTAATTTAATGTTGACAAGTGTCAATGTATAAAAACACACAGCAAGTGTCACAATAGAAAGTAAGGACAGTTGGGTTAACTTTTGAACTTTAGATTTTCATGATACATAAAAACCAAACGAACCGGACTGTTGGTGACAGGATCGATAAATATAGCTCGCGTGAACAATCGACAAACAAGTAAATCAGCGATTGCAAAACATACGCTTGGAGCAGTCGCCAATTACTGAATTGAAATTGACTGTATACAAGTTCTCTTTACCGAACATCACTTTCACTCAGCAGTGGAACGTATAGCGATTGAAATTAAAAAAAACATACCACTTTTAATAGGGAGGAAGGTGTTAAATTATCTATATTATGAAATCCAGTAATAAAAAACATGTCACCTAAATTTTATGTTAATAAACACCGTATTAAGCACCAGTCGGTTTGCTTACATAATAAGAACACGTTTAGTGTAACTTGTGACTGTACATACAAAATAAAAATATCAAAAATGTGCTAGTCGAATAAGAACCTTCTATAGCATAAGGCGTGTACTACTGAGCCAATCAGCCTGTGACCATAGCTGGTGTACCTGGTCGAAACGTCAGGTAAACTAAAAGGTATGTAATACCTATACATATATCGCGTTAATTCCCGGTGTAATATTTTTATTATAAGATAGTTAGGATTTTTTTTATAGGGGGACAGACGAACAGACGGGTCACGTGATGGTAAGTGACGACCGCCGTTCATGGACACCTGTAACTCAAGAGTCGCAAGTGCGCTGCCCGCCCTTAAAGGTGCTGAGGGATGGGGATTGTGGGGACGGGAAAAAAGAGAGGAGGGATGAGGAGATGGGAAAGAGGAGAGGGGGATGAGGGGAGATGATAGGTGAGAGGAAGAGTTGGGACTCCGGATACCTCAATCATTTCGGGGAAACGCAACACACGCGTTGCTTCACAACCGGTTTTCTACAAGGGTGTGTGGTATCGCACCGGTTGAGCAGGCCCATTCGTGCCTAAGCATGGCTCTACCACTGTTAAATAGGTATATGTATACGAGAATAATAAGATTTATTAACCATATGGGTGTTTTGTAATCCATAAATCACTTGTACCGTTCCACAATATTTATTTAAGTCAACCAGACCAGTTTCGGGTTACGTCTTTTTCACAGGTTTGAAAAAGCTAGTTCCACCAAGTCCCAATAATCAATATTATAAAAGTAGTACTTTAACTCTATTTTACACCAATATTTAAAATTTATAAAAGAAGTCTAATTAAATAGTGAACAGTGAAGTAAAAACGGTTATCTGATAGTGTATATCAAAAATAACTAGGAAACAAAATTAAGAGCCTCATGATAGAATTAATGAAATTAAATCATGAAATATATACATAAGAGAAGATAGACGGAAAGAAAGGAGGTATTGCTTATACGATAAGATTGGGATCCGTTGCGTTTGTACACTAAGCTGAAATAACTAAACATACAAATATAAAACCCATAAGAATTTATTATTTTACCTGGGTAGCAAAACACAGTGCAAAATATCGTATTTGGAACCTGTCCTACAAACTTATTTCAAAAATATTTCATAATGAAGTATCACTGTAACCTACAGTACTTAAATACAGGGTGTTAGGCAGACGGTTGTCCAAATGAAATAGTGATCTGGTTTGGACTATAGCCAAAGCGTTAGAATCAGGAACCTCATATTTGGCCCGACCGTTTGGTAGATATATATATATCTATTTTAATTTTAAATAAAAAGTAGGAAATTGGGACTAAAACTGAAAAGAAAAAAATATTTAGGGTTTTCCAGTAACGTATGGATACGTTATACGTCATGGAATACGCTATTGGGTTGGATGTGTTAATGCAAAAGGTAGGTGAGCTACAAATACACAAAATAAAATCAGTTATAAAATTTGAGTATTTATGAAGATACACAATAGAATTTAGAGGTGTTCGGTGACAATTTATTTCATTAAATTGCAACCGAACACCTCTAAAGAGCTTTCAGTTGCCATTCCACACATTTTCGTTTAACATTTTAACGACAAATGTTTTCGTTTAATCAATTTCATTTTATTTGTATGGATAATTATTTTGAATATTTATAATTTTATAACAAGACTGCCCAAAAAAGCGTTAAATGTTAGGTATGCACATGTGATGTGTGTACACGAAAGTTTATTTATTTTTCACACTTAATTTTTTTTATAACTTATTTTACTAATAAAAAAGAAAGCTGTCAGCCGGCACATTTGAGCACAGCAAAGTATGCTTTACCCACTTATGTTATGATTTGTTAGCGATATTGATTTCAATAGGAATCCAAATTTGACCTAACAAACATTTGATTCCGGAGATCGAAGGAATTAACAAATTATAAAATGTGTGGTGAGCGCTGCAGTTCGTATTTGAATTCCTGTTACGGAAGGCATCTTAAAGCTGTGCCGTTTGCAGATGAATTGCGTACCGCCGATGTCCGTAGTGAACATACAATCTTATTTGTGACCACTTGTATCAATAGTAACATACTTTTTAATATGCTTTCTTTAGCTATTTAGATATATGTGTCTCATGTTGCTGAGCTGATGGTAGAAGGAACAACTCCTTAATGGTTAGAACTTAGGGGATAATTATTTAAATTAAGTTACGTATGAGTCTTTAATAATAATAATAATAATCTGTATAATCGTATTAAACGCAAAAATGGGCCTGCATGAATCTGACCATATCAAGCCAAATATTGCACGAAGACTTCTTAATACAATTTTGAGATGATGTCATAAATTGGGGTAATGAACCTAAATCTAGAGCTGCTTGGAACTGAGATCCCAAACAAGCATGTGAGCTACGGAACCATTTAAGCCAAAAGTTGTGCAGTCCGTCTGCACCAGGTGATTTCCAATTTCACGGCCCGCATTGTCAGGAGGTTCCTATCTTTGGAGCCCTAACCACCGGTGTCTTGGTCCCTGTACCCGGTGTCGGTGGTCTACTATTTTTATATTTTTAAATGTATTTTATATTTATATTGTATATTTAAAAATGTAATATGTATATTAACTAGAATAAAGACATAATAATAATAAAATTTATTTGCAGAAATGTGGTAACAGTAGGTGGTTTACAGTGGACGACTGATTTCCGGGCGGGTAGTGGCAATCGACCCCCGCCCGAAGAGGTACGCGAGTGGCGTGAGGCTGCTCGCCGAGCCACTATAGCTCGTTGGTCGTCCCGGCTGGAGGCTCCACGTGCTAGCTTAGCCACCGTGGAGGCGCTCCAGCCGGTCATCGTCGAGTGGGCAGGGCGGCAGCACGGGACTCTTTCTTTCCGACTAACGCAGGTTCTTTCCGGAAACGGTTGCTTCGGAAAGTACCTGCACTCGGTCGCTAGGAGAGAATTGAGTCCCGTCTGTCCGTCTGTCCGTCCCGTCACCACTACGATTGTAGTGAGGACTCGGCCCAGCATACGCTCGCGGATTGCCACGCTTGGGCAGCGCAGCGTCGGGCCCTCACTGCAATCATTGGAGAGGATCTGTCACTGCCGGCCATCATACGCTCCATGGTCGGCGGTGACAGGAATTTTACCGCGGTCGCAGCCTTCTGTGAGGAGGTCATCTCACAGAAGGAGGCGGCGGAGCGAGCCCGGGAGGATGATCTCCACTCAAACCCAATTCGCCACCGGTGAACCGGGCGGCGGAGACGCGCTTACCAGCGCCTCATGCCGCCCTGAGTGTGGCTGCGGGTGGTCGGGACGGGTTTTTCCCCTCCATCCGCCATATAGCTAGCCGCGAGGGGGTGACGTCCGCGTGTGTCTGGACGCCGCCTTCTTGATAGGTTACCCGTAGGTGGTGCCCGCATAGTGCGGGCAAGCGCTAGGAGGGGTCCGGATGTCTTAATAAAGCCGTTCCCGGATTCCTCCTATTTTAAGCGCAGTATGGCACACCGTGTGGTTTTAGTCGGTTTCATTTCTTTTGCGCTATGAATACTCGCGTAATTTCAGATGAATAACCCCAAACTACGATGCCGTAACGAATCATGGAGCAAACATATGCATGGTATATCATTAAGGCAGTATCCCTTGACACAACATCTTTAACTTTTTTTAAAGAAAATACAAACTTATGGATCTTTTTGCAAACATTATTTATGTGATACTTCCACGTCATGTGTTCGTTGACTGTAACACCTAGAAATTTTGTGCTCTGTATTTGTTCTATTTGTTGAAGACCGTAATTAACAGAAATATGAAATTGTTTTGTTTTTGCTGTTCTAAAATTAATAAGTTATATTTATTTTTAAAGTGTTCATATCGAGCCAATTAATTATTTTCTGAAGCGTCTTATTTACTTCATGTTCATATGATTTTAAGTTATTATTTTCTATTATTATTGTGGTATCATCTGCAAAAAACACACTGTTCATTTTATATGGCTTGAGGGAGATCATTAATATAAACGAGGAATAACTATGGCCAAAAGATACTCCCTTGCGGTACTCCGTAATAATTGAACCTAGGTTCCGAATCAAAAGATTGTAAAGTATTATTATTAAATTTAGTTATTCTTGTAATTTGTCTTCGGCTGCTTAAATATGAATTTATCCATTGTAAGGCTATGCCTGTTATGCCAGTTTTATCCAGTTTTTTAATGAGTATGTCGTGACTTACAAAATCAAACGCTTTACTTAAATCTAAAATAGTACGCCAGATGGTACTTTTTATTTATATTATTAATTACAGAGTTTATCAAGGAAAATATAGCATGCTGAGTGGATTTACCCTTTCGAAATCCAAATTGTTCTTTAACCAATACGTCATATTTATTATAGAAACTAATTATTCTTTTATTCATTACCTTTTCAAAAATTTTAGAAAAAATGGACGTTAAGGCTATTGGTCTATAGTTATTTTTATCAGTTCTGGGACCTTTTTTGTGTAAGGGTTTTATTATGGACAGCTTCAAGTTCTCTGTAAAACAATCTTGTTCTAGAGACAAATTTATCATATACGCTAATGGTTCTGATATAAATTGAGATATTAGTTTAATTAGTTCTGTGCTGAAATCGTCGTTTCCTGGGGATTTAGTGTTTTCCAGTGACTTGATTATATTGTAGATTTCAATTGCATTTTTGGGTTCTAAAAATATATTATGATTAATATTATTATAATGTAAATTATTATCGTTGAAATAAGTGGAAGTGTTAGTGTCATTTCTTTTTATATTCTTTTCTACAATATCAAAAATTTTCAAAATATTTTTTATTGTTTTCCAAAATATTACTTTTCAAGTTACACTTGCAGATTTTATACTTTGCGGGATAATGATGTTTGTAACTAATATTCGGTTTGCCTGCATTTAACTAACGGAAAGTTTTAAGCATGAAAAGTAATATTTTGACATTTCGGACGCAAATTTGGCTTATATTTCTATAAAAACGAACCTTTAATTTGTACAAACGCAAAACGAAAATAATTTCTTTTATTTTTGAATTATTTTTCTTGCAATTAATTTTTTCCACTTAATATTATAAATTCAAGTATATAAAAAACGGTATTTTGAATAAATTTTAATATAGATTCTGTAAAAATTTATTTCGATTAGAATATTAAACTTTTTCGATATTTACTATGCAATTTTTATAGGTCATTTATTTTCACATATCCAGATAATAAATCTTTTTCCTAAATCAAAATCATTTGTTTAAATAGAGATTTTTGTTCCTCTATCTCTCCTTGTGATGACGCATATACATATACTAAATAAAAAATATGTAAATGTATTCTGTTCTAAGTTGCCACAGCATGATTAGCAGCTTGGTAGCTTTTAATCACTATGGATATCTAAACGAAATTGTGGAAGGTAAATTTTGTTAGCTATTTCAATCTATTGCATTTCTTTTCATCATAACACATTCATAACAAATAAAATATTAACTAAACTAACATACATGAAATATATTTTAATTGATGTACTGAGACTTACTTTTGCACGATACTTTGTAAGCCAGCACGGTAAGCTTTTCTTGAGTTCCCGAAGTCACCGAACGCCACTACCGTCTTTATGAACACAATATTTATATTATAATTCTAACATAGTCACATGAGACTCTGATAGAGGATTATTGAGAATACTTTCTGGCTGTAAGTCGAAAACTTTATGTCATTATAGAATATTGTAAACAAATTCAGATAATAATATATTCTGATTTGTTGTTTTAGTAACAAAGAAAACAAGCTGAAGTTGTTTACCTGTTTCATAAGCTCATAAATATATTTAAGACTTCGTGGCACTAGTAAAGTACCATCTACTTTAATTTTGAAAATTATTAACATGAAGTAAATAGGTACTTAAAGCTACCCAAGTGATTAAATTTTATAGCTTGGCAAAGAATGGACCTCGGAATCGCTGTTGTTAGGTGTTTAGAGGCAACTGGCGGATCATTCCAAGTCAATAAACATAACGATCCGATTACGTTACTACTTATTAAAACTATGTGCCGGTTGATGATGCGCTTCTTAGTTTAGTGGTTAGTGACCCTGACTGCTGATCCGGAGGTGGGGGGCTAGATTCCCAGTAAAAAAACTTCTGGGATCTACAAATAGTTGTTACGAGTTTTATTTGTGTCCGTTGTTTGTATGTTTGATTATTCCCCTGCGGCACTGGAATGAGTTCCTAGTGCGGGAGGTTATTTAAAAAAATAGGGTAACTGACTTGGACTTCCCGACATTAGCTAGTTAGAGTTATATTGGCGTATGTGTTTCCTACGAAGAGTTTACTTGCAAGTATTGTTGGAAAACACGAGACCAAGTTATATGACAGACATATACGGACTAAAATATTACTATTATAGTATTATAATATTACTACATATATGCTACTGAAAACAAAATAAATAAATTTTAATTTGGCGAAAGTAACAATGAATACTTGTTTCCAGTGTTATTAAATAAACTTCCAGAAAAACTACAAGTGCTATACAAACTAAACGCTAAAGGATATAAATTTACCTTAAATAAACAAATTGTACATGGTATAAAATATAAAATAAAACCGATTTATGAAACCTGACAAACATGTATTTTTAACGACTCGCTGGAACCCAGCTAGATCCTGTGAGGTCTGCGTTGTACCGCTACATGTATATTAGATTTCTAAGTCTTCGTAAGATGATTAAAAGTAAAAAAATAACCTGTTTTTACTTATTGTTGTATGGCTTCGATGAAAACTTCCTTATCACGTATATATGTATATAGAGGATAGTATTTAATGACTTCAATACACACATTTACATAAGAAATAATTTATATCATTTAAAATATAAAATTACTCTATAAAAAAATCTTTGTGCTCGTATTGTTTGTTTTGTCTCTGCATCACCCAAAGGTCGACTGGGAGAAAATGCCTAAGGCATTAACAACCAAGTCAACCTTTGACACATATAGAGCATAAAGTATAAATAAAAAAAAAAAAACTGTTGTGCATGAAGTATAAACAACAAAAGAAATACATTTATAACATCACAATAAAATATATATTAACTAGCTATATACGCAGTAATAAAACCATGGACTGTAGGTGTATGGTGTAAAAAAAAACCTTTAAAAAAATTGAGTATGAGTGTTGAGTTTTACAGATAAAAATATTGTACATATATTATAACCTCTCTTGACATAGTTTTTATAAGTCACTGGCTAAAGTAGTAAACTTTCATAAATTCTTTTGAAAATAACTCCTTGTACGAATTTAAAAAAAAACCACAACGAACGAACGCACAATTTGTAACGCTTATTGTATGTACTTACCAAATCCTATGTGTCGTAACTTTCCCGGTACATCAAATTATGCAATGACAGTTCAAATCACGTCAAAAAGATATTCAAATAAAAAAAACAATAGGGAAGTGTGGTTAAAATTAGAAAACTAAGCAATTTTTTGTAAGTAGGTATATTCCGGTCAATGTCATGATTTATTAATAAATCGAGTTCTATTACTTTTGTAACCGAATATCTAGTTATTAAGTTCGTAAATAACACAGGTATATATTATTATTAAAATGTACATGAAAGAGAGAGATTCAATTAATAACATTAATGATTGTTTTAGTTAATCATTTTTAACTTAAGACCAACCAACAATTAAGAGTAACCAACAGATGAACTCACCTACAACCGAACAGCTCTTATAAAAAAGTAACTAATCGTATGTTAACATACACAGTAAACCGAGAAATATTAAGTGCTATATATAGTTCATTTCACTATTACTGCGAACAAAAACTAAAGTTCTTAAAACAACATTACTAGAAACATAAATAACAATCACAGATCAAACTGGTTCGGCACACGTACCAACAATTCAGGCCAAAATTCAGGGCAAACAACAAAACCGTCGATCAACCTGTAGGAACTAGCCAGATCACGGACAAAATGTGCGGACGGTAAATCACCAGATTCGGGAACAGAGTGCAGTACAGACGTGAGAGCACGCCACTATTAAACTACGTTCCTATTAAAGTGTTGCACAACACGATTCGACGCCGATACGACACGATGCCTTCTCTGTCAGGCTTTTACGTTTTTTTTTATTTGGTAGTGTATGTGAGTTTAAAGAAAATAATCAAATTGAGAACAATTTCAAATATCATCGATACATAATAATATCCGCTTGAACATATAATTGTTCGTATTTCACAAAAGATTTTTAAACTTTTAATAATAGGTTTTAAAAATAATTGAAAGTGCTGTACGCAAAAAAAGTGACCAGGTGGATCCAGTTGGGTTGGGCAGCACTTGGTAAATTACGTCGAGTTTTTCTATCACCGTAACCGCAATGCCTCAAAACAAAGTCTTTGAACAGTGCATCCTGAGTGCCGAGACGTGCAGCCAGTCCAAAAACTAAGTCGCTCAGCGGGCTATGGAGTTCGGAGCTATCGAGCTATGCTCGGAGTTTCTTAGAGTGATGACCGCGAACTTGTAAACGTAAGGTACGACGACCCCCGGCCAGATGGACCGATGACATGAAAAAGGCGGCTGGAATCGACTGGATGCAGAAGGTGGAGGATTGGGTGCTATGGTGCACATGCGGTATGTCCAGCAGTGGACTACAGTAGGCTAATTGACTGATTGACTCAAAGTATCATACATTCCTTTTCAGAAAACATCTAAAATAATCTATACAACTGAAAAACTAATACGAACTAAAAATTATACAGCATCAACATACCAGCTCTTTACATGTTCTAGACTGCGCAAGAAATAACATCAGTTTTATCTCATTTTATACATATAAATAAGTCTTGCTTGTGATGAATAATAAACGATTATTATTTTCTTTATTCACATTAATAAACATACAAAATATATTTAAAAATATAAAAAATTGTGTCCCATCGGTATCGGGTACAGGGACCAAGCTACCGGTGGTTAGGGCTCCAGAGACAGCAACCTCTTCACAATACGTGGCGTATCAAGAAGAACTACCTTCTGCATTAGGCCCTTAACTCAGCTGTGTAACGTGAGCCTCTGCAGATGTTGGTCGAGGCTCTTGGCAATCAACCCATGAGCTGATATGACTATCGGCACAATGATTACAGAACTCACATCCCACTTGTCGACCACCTCATGGGCTGGATCCAAATATTTTATTTGTTTATCTTTTTCAACCTTTATGAGATTACTCGTTGGCTTTATTCGGGTCTAAAGGCCGTCGTATGTTGGAATTGCTTCCTAACGTTTCACTAGCACGAGTGGCCAGCTTCTTCAGAGGTCCTTCCATCTCCGATACTGGATGCAGACAGTCTCTGCAGAGTCAATTCCAACATACGACGGCCTTTAGACCCGAATAAAGTCAACGAGTCATCAATCGGCCGCGAAAGCCTCAACCAATTTGTCTTTATGAGATTGTCGTCACAATCATTTCTCGGCGCTCTAGTCAGTCTATCGCCACTATAATAGGTTTATTGGCAACAATAGTCCTGACAGTGATGATAGATCGATCCAAATATAATGTTGCACAACTATTTTCAAGAACCATTTCTCCTAGGCCGGGCACATACCTATAATACGGTAACTCGACATTCACAAGGTTATATCTAAGAGCAAGTTGCTGATGGACTATCCTGGCCACTTGGTTATGTCTGTCCAAGTGCTCACCATTTGCAAGACGAGAGCAACCGGAAATTATATGCTTGAGGGTTTTACCGGGGCGATGACATGCCCAACAAATGTCAATTGTGCAATCCTTAAGGATATGTCTCCGATAATTATTCGTCATTACCACTTCATCTGTAATGGCACAGATAAAACCTTCAGTTTCTCCGAAGAGATCACTGAAACATAGCCAAGACACAGATGATAATAGATCTACATCGGGACCGTTTAAGGCCCGATAAAAACGTCCATGCAGCGCTTTGCTCCTATATATCTCCCGACGGTCTGTAACATTAAGTACTGCAGGTTTGAGCCAGTTCTCTTTCCCTAGAGCCAAGCGGAGTAAGTCCGTTATCAACTGACACTACATCCCGGTGTACCTCCACGTTGACAGAGAGAAAGTAATCTCTCAGATTGCATACTTTGCGATTATGAAGGGTCTTGGCATTTAAGAAACTACGACCACCATATTTCCGCGGGATATACAATCTTATTACTGATGAACGTGGATGGTGCATTCGATACGCAGTTAGCAGTGTACGGACTCTTCTATCCGAGGCGTCCAATTCCGTTTGAGTTCACCTAAATATGCCAATGGAGTTGGTAAGGACTGGTATGACCATTATAGGCACACACCTTATTACCGCCCGACAAAAGACTTTTAAGTACTTTTTTCAGGCGGGCAAAGAAAGGTTCCTTTGGCGATTTATTATTATTATTTTATTAACGCGTTGTGTTAAAATTCTGGGGTATAGAGATATGTATACTATTCGTATATAGTGTCAGTATACAAAATGGTCCCCCTATAATAAAAACTGTTTTTTCCATGTTTTAAAGTTTACATACCCGAAATGGTAGGCAGAAGAGTCTCAAACGCACACTTCTTGATAACCATAATTTAGACCATCATACGTTATAGGCGGCAAGCCTATTACAGTCATCCGGGCACTGCAGGACTGTATATTCATTATGTAGTTGTATATTGTAATTATATACCCCACCGAGAACCATACGGCATATATTTATTATAAATTATTATTTATGTCTCTACGTGTCGTCGGACGTAAAGTCCCTTTAGCAACACCGGCGATACTCAGGAAATACTCGTCCCTTGCTACTTCGCCTTTTTAACAAACTATTCCTTTGATTATTCAAACAAATACTGTGATTGCTGTAGCCAATATTTTAGTGGTAAAACGAAATCGTAATTATTTTGCTTTTCCTTTTTTAGATTGTTTTATGTGAAACAAGTAATGTAATAGGTAGGTATCTATTTCATTCTTTATTATGACATTGAAGAACATAGAGAGAACGTGTTTTTTTGCCTTTTTTATAGCGTGAAAATCCCCACGGATTACCAAGTTGTGGTGTGGTACTTCGAAACTAATCTGAACAATCAAATACAAGTCTCCGAAAACTCTGCAGACATCAGCTGCCTCTTAAGCAGCAGACAGACACAGAGTAGCGTGTGGAGTTCCTTGAGCCATTCAACCTTACTTGTAACTCCGTTCGGGTTATACATGGTGACCGAAGAACATACTGTGCTCTGTGACCTGGTGCCTTTTCTTCGGGAAGGGAGAGTACTAGCTCTCTCCTGATCCCATTCTGCCGCTTCTCATGAGGATCTTATTTGGCTTCCTACGCCCATAAATGTCTTGCCTTTTTATATACAGATATATACATAATATAGTTGCAACACCACCAAATTCTATATCTGTTTGCCTCACTCACGGCATCCCTAGTCGAATAGTTTCAATTCGAGAAGTCGTATGTGAAGGGGAAAAATATGAGTCAGACAGAGACTTTATATACTCCCCTGGGGGTAACAATGTTTTACACATATTAAACGAAATGAATGATTATACTCAGGTAAGTATGTCAGGTAAGTGCGTCGAGTTGTTCAAACCCTTAAAAAAAAAACTTCGTTGTTGTATGTATGATAGACTACTATATTTTTCCAATAGATTAGGAGTTACAAATACGAAACAGTTTAAGATAATGTAGCAGGGAAATCATAATAATCTTTGACGTAACGCATGGAGCGTGTAAAAATTAAAAAAAAAAAAAACTACAACATTTTTAAATCTACAAAAAGAAAACAGTTTAAAAATATTTTAACGTGATTTTTTGTAGTCTTTGTTGCTGTTAGACACAATATTATTATTATTATACTATAGGGGGACAGACGAACAGACGGGTCACCTGATGGTAAGTGACACCGCCGTCCATGGACACTTGCAACTCAAGAGTCGCAAGTGCGCTGCCCGCCTTTGAGGGTGATGAGGGATGGGGGAGGCAGGGAGCGGAAAGAAGAGAGGAGGGATGAGGAGATGGAAAAAAGGAGAAAGGAGATGAGGAGGGAGAAAAGGGGGGAGGGGGAATTGGGCCTCCGGAAACCTCACTCGATTCGGGGAAATGCAACGCAAGCGTTACTTCACAACCGGTTATCTGTGAGGCCGTGGTATCGCACCGCTCGAGCCGGCCCATTCGTGCCTAAGCATGGCCCTACACAATAATTACAAATAGTCACACTATAAACAGGCCTATTAATTACCTAATAATTAAGGTAATTAATGGGCCTGTTTATAGTGTGACCCGTGTCGCAGTAATATACTCAAGAGTTATAAAGTGCATAACTGTACATGTATGCAATGGACCAAGTGATTAATCAGACCATTATTTACTATGTCTCAGTAAATATCAATAGTGTCACGTCAAATTCAGCTATGTAATTAAGATTTAATACATTATTTATTACAATGCCTATTTACTATGAATTACGGGATTATCAGGTGGTTTGATTGTTAGGTATTTGGCAGCACATGGGAAATGAATTGCGATTATGCGTTGTTAAAACAGCTAGTCCTTATAATAATTTGTGATAGTAAATGACTTTTTTTTATATAATTTATTGAAATATCGTTATTTTCACTGATATATTTTATTTACTTTTTCTTGGATAAGATAAATTTTCACTTAGCAAATTTGGAATTGTTGCAACCATGCGTTATCCGTTCTTCTATTACCGTTTCTAACGTATATGTGTGTCATTGTTTACTAAAATTTCCAGATTCAACCTTCTTTAAGTGTTCCTGGGCCCCTTGTGATAGACCAATTTGTGACTGAACACCGTGTGGTTTTAGTAAACTTATTATTATTGTTGTTCCCCTTATTACACTCAAAACTACGTTTTTAAATATACCTACATATTATAATACGTTCTGAATCGGGCCTTTCACCCAGCTGCCTAAAATAAGACTCTGAAGGTATTTTTCGAGGCTTTTAGCGTTCAGCCCATTATTATTATTATACCACACTCACAGCTCCAGTGAGGTGATAAATTCTGTGGGATTCCACACTAAAAAAAATACTGTGAAATATATGTATATTGATAAGCAATAATCAGTCAGTGGGTTCCAAAAAAATGATTTTTAATAACATAGTTATAAAGAAATTGATTAACATAACAATACAAATCTTAACACAGGACGATAACATAAGTATTGAATGCTGCATTCAACAATAAGCTCAAACAAGACAGGTAAGCTTTTGTTGCTTTGAGAAGTGTTGCAATCTTTGAACACAATACATTTTACTACTGTACGAAGTGTAGCAACAAGCCAACCTACTTCCCCCTGTCAGCACTTCAAGATTCAAGCACTTCATATGGAAAATCGTTACCTAAACAAAGTGACTCAACTGAATATTTCTATTCGAACGGGATTGCAGAAGTGTGGAATTCCTGTTACATAAATATTTTATTACATAACTTAATAGATAACTTTTAACTATTAGAGAGTTTCAAAACAAATCAATACATAACAGAAAGTTGAGTACATGCGGTAGTTATGATAATTTTTATTGCTCATGTAGAGAAACCTTATCATGAAACCTTTTTGTATCAAAGTTTTTTTATAATGTGGCCACAAAATAAGTACAGAAATTTCTGGTCGTGGTTAATAAAACGATGATAATCGGAAAACAACGAAATAGAAAACAAAAACTATTTAAGAAAGCGACGACGGAGCATGATTTGTTCTTGCACACTTTGTGCGAGATACTACTACTAGTTTTCATTTCAAATGGTTTCCAAGATACAATTTTCCATTGTATTCTCATGAGATTTGTCGTGTTTTGTTCCGTTTAGACTAATTAGTTTCACTACTTCCATTGTTGTAATTGTTTCTTTTATTTACAGGACAAAACATATTGCCAACTTTGAAATTATTTGACTTTTCTAATGTTATATTCATTAATGTATTATTATTTACTATGACTCATCTCGTGATAATTAAAAATAAATAGTAGATTCTAAAATATTTCTATTAACTTATTTCCACCTGTATTTTTAGTCGACACGATGTGTTCTTGTATATATTTAGTGTTGCTCTAAACATTGGTATTAAAATAACCCTAAAACCGTAAATTAATCTTTTGTTGGTGGTAGTGGTACGATTTGTTTTTCACCTTATAAATGTAGAATTGTTAGAGGGCTCGGACTTCTCGACATCAGACAGTCTAAGTTACATGGTATACGACCCTGACTTACTCACTTAAGCTATTGCTGACACTACCAATGACGTTTTTTTTTTAAATACTCCCGTTTCCTTTCAATCTAGTCCCAATTTTCGTATTTATTTCACGTGTCAAATAATGATACTTTTCTTTATGTCGCTCATTTTGGGGCCTTATTCATCTAAAGCTTTTCAGCGAGCCGTATTGATGTTATGTTATAACGGACGGCCAGTAACGACTGACCAGACGCCATTCCGTGATCCCATTTCAGTCCATGTTATTTTCCTTTAGGAAAAATATCCGAAATTTCGGGAAGACGTTACGAAAACAGATAAAAAGCACAAGTGTTCGGAAAAACAAATATGTCATATAATATTTTGTGGAATAAGACAAGTTTTGTCGAGGTATTTTAGTACAGGTTAAGAAATTGGGTTGTGGTGCTACTTATTATAACTTTGCCGTACTGATTGCGTTCGTTATATATTTATCTTCAATATAAAAGAAAATTATGCGAATATTTTTTTTTTATGATAAGGAGAAACGAACAGGCGGGTCACCTAATGAGAAGCGACTTCTACCGCCCATGGACACGTACCAGTTTACAAAATGTATGAAACCTGTTCTCTTGAATCTAAAATTTCGGGAAAGCTCCTCAAGTTTTTGGACCAAATTCACCTTGTATATAGAATTTAATATTAGCATCCGATATCATATTAAAAGACCTGGTCTGTGATGTGTGGACTGGACTTTTCCTATACTGTACTTGTACTTGAACTTGAAGCGTAAGGTGCGTGTGCCTTGGATATTCTATACTGAATGTTCTAAGTACAGAACGACACGTATGACAACGATACGTATGTATATATGTATATGGGCTTATATTTGCTATATTTTAGAAACAGACAACACATACCTTGCGGGTATGGATATTTTTGCACAATCACAGTCTACATAAAAAAAAAATGAGGGTCTTAAAAGCATAAAATCTTTATATTGCGATTATTTTGGCACTCTTTTATTTTTGTTTGATTGTTCATAGAATCCGCAAACAATTAATTGCGAAGCGCGTATTATGCATTATAAAGAGGACATTAGTGTAAGTTTTCTAAACTGACAAGTCAGGGCTACTCAAGAGTCGTCAGTGTGCACTACCCGTGCACTAGCATTTTTAGTCTCAGTTTACATTGCCACGATGACTGTCATGCCTTTTACGCCCCCTTTCTCTTCTATCATGGCAGCACAAAAAAAGAAAAGTGGTCTTATAGCGGCATCCTCCTCTCCCACCAACCCGCTTTTTGAGGTGGAGTTCACTAACATACGTGGACTCCATGCAAACCTCAGCGCCGTACACCAACACCTCGAGACGGCTCGGCCGGCCATGCTCTTTCTTACGGAGACACAAATACGCCGCCCTGCCGACACGGCATATCTCCACTATCCCGGCTACGTCCTCGCAAGGGCTGGAGTGTGCCTTTTCATCAGGGCGGATGTTTGTTGTCACCGTCTGCACTGCCTAGAAGACACATCCTTCTCCATCCTTTGGCTCCACGTGGATTTTAGCTCTACGAGCCGGATTTACGTGTGCCTCTATCGCTCCCATTCCGGAGACTCCGAGACAACTCGACTCTTTGACCACCTGAGTCAAGCAGCGGATAAAGCGCAGGAGCAGTTTCCGACCGCCGAACTGGTGTTTTTGGGAGATTTTAACGCCCACCATGAGTCCTGGCTGGGATCTTTCAAAACTGACCACGCTGGTCGAACTGCCCACGCATTTGCTCTCACGCATGACCTTACCCAAGTGGTACTCCAGCCCACCAGGATACCAGACATAACGGGTCAAGGGCCCTCTTTGCTGGACCTACTGCTGACGAATCACCCAGCGCAGTACAGCGTATCGGTTCTCGCCCCTCTAGGATCCTCCGACCACTGCCTGGTGTCGACCTCAGTGCCTCTTGTTACGCCTCCACGACCTGTGGTAGCAAGGCGGTGGTTATGGCACTACTCGTCAGCAGACTGGGATGGAATGCGGGAATATTTTGCATCCATCCCGTGGGCTCAACGCTGCTTTAAAGACAGGGATCTGTCGCAAAGTGCGTCTGCCGTGACTGACGAAATCACTGTCGGTATGGAGTATTATATCCCCTACAGTGAAGTCGCCAGCACGAAGACCCGTCCCTGGTTCAATCGCGAGTGCATCCGGGCCGTTGCTCAAAAGCAGTCGGCCTACCGCGCATGGATCAGGGCCCGCTCACATTGTGACCAAGACATTGATCGCCTAAAAGCAGCACTAAACAGAGTCACTAGGGAATGCAAGAGGGCTTACATCAGAGCAGATGCCCAGCGCATTGCACGGTTTGGTCAAGAACTCGTCGCGTACCCTTCGGGTAGCCGTAAGTTTTGGCGATTGGCCAAAGCCGTGCAGTCCAACTATTGCCAACCTTCGTTGCCGCCGTTGAACTACTGACGGATCACTGGCCCACGAGCCGCAAGAGAAAGCGAATCTACTAGCTGACCTCTTTGCAGCTAACTCCCGAATCGATGGCCGTTGCGCGCACACGCCCACCAATGCGTCCTGCGACTCCGCAATGCGGGATATTCGCATCCGGCAGAGCGATGTCCGTGCGGAGCTTCGGTCACTCGATGTCCGGAAAGCCAGTGGACCCGATGGTATTCCGGCGGTGGTTCTTAAGAACTGTGCACCTGAGTTGTCTCCCGTACTAACGCGCTTCTATCGCCTGTCCTATTCCTCAGGAATTGTTCCGGAGGCCTGGAGAGAAGCGAATGTTCAACCCATTCCCAAAAAAGGCGACCGCTCCGATCCAGCCAATTACCGACCTATAGCCGTCACTTCCATACTCTGTAAGGTGTTCGAGCGGATCATCAACACTCAACTAATCCGCCACCTAGAGGATCACTCCTTGTTAAATGATCGTCAATATGGTTTTAGGCCGAACCGATCCACGGGTGATCTTCTAGCGTACGTCACACACCTTTGGGGTGAGGCTATGGATAGGCATGGGGAGTCCTTGGCCATCAGCCTCGACATTGCCAAGGCTTTCGATAGGGTGTGGTACCGCTCGCTTCTCTCCAAACTTCCTGCATTTGGTCTGCCACCTAAACTCTGCAACTGGGTTGCTGCCTTCCTCCATAAGCGCCGCATTAGGGTTCTCTGCGACGGCGCGGCCTCAGACTTCCACGAGGTAAGCGCTGGTGTACCTCAGGGCTTCGTCCTATCGCCTACGCTGTTTCTTCTGCATATCAATGACATATTGGCCCTTGGCAATATATATTGTTATGCAGACGACGGTACAGTGCACGGGCGATATTTCGGGCATCCTACTGCCAAGCTGGCAGACGTTGAGGAAAAACGACAGGAGCTTGTAGCTGAGCTCGACCGGGTCTTGAGCCGCATTACCCAATGGGGCTGTAAGAATCTGGTCGAGTTCGGCGCCAAGAAAACACAAGCGTGTGTGTTCTCTACCAAAAAGTCTCCATTCCTTCCCCTTCCTACTCTTCAGAGCTCTCAACTGCCACTGCAGGATAGGCTTAATATTCTGGGTATGGATATTTGCCGGGATCTCAATCCGCGCGATTACATCGAGAGTGTTACTAAGGCGGCCTCACGCAAGCTCGGCGTTTTGAACAAGGTGAGACGGTTCTTCTCGCCCGAGCAACTGTGTCTTTTGTACAAGACCCAGGTTCGCTCCTGCGTGGAGTACTGCTCTCATCTCTGGGACGGCTTTGCGTAGTATTTGCTTGACGCTCTCGATCGGTTGCAGCGGCGCGCAGTCCGCATTATCGACTGTCCTGAGATCACCCAGTCTCTTGAGCCTCTGCAGTTGCGAAGAGATGTCGCCTCTATGGCAGTCCTCTATCGCCTACATTACGGGGAGTGTTCTGATGAGCTCTTCCAATTGGTCCCACCTTCTCCCTTCCTCTACAGGACTACACGTGCTGGCCTGAGGAGTCACCGTTTGTGCGTCGAAAATATACGTACCCGAACTAAACGGTTTGGCTCTTCTTTCTTGTGCCGATCGGTAAAAGCCTGGAATTCTCTACCAGCGCACGTGTTTCCTTCCCACTTTGATCCCGGGTCTTTTAAGCGGGGCGTGAAAAAGCAAGTATGGGTCAAAGCCATAGTGTGGGTCACCATGCTGCATTGACTAGACATGCAATGAGGATGGTGACCACCACTCTTTGACTCCACCTATTGCTTTCCATCAGGCAAAGTGGAGTCACTATGGTAGGCTAATATAAAAAAAAACAAAAAAAAAATTAGGGCAGGGTAAAGAGAAGAGAGGGGGTTACAAGGAGGATAGCAATGCAGTGCAATTACTCCGGTCGAGCCGGCCCATTCATGCCTCTCACATGGTAAAATGGCTCTCCCACTATGAAATTGTTATACCTCTCTCAAATGTCAATAATAAATGTCTAATTACTGATTAAACGAATTCCTCAAATCAGCCATCTAACAGTACTAAGATTATATTCATGCAAATTTGATTACATTTGGTTGATAGATTGTGACTTTTAAAGGTAATTTTACACGGCTTCTGCAATCTTGAAATAGAAAAGTCAAGAGAAAAATAATTTTAGGTAAAGGATATACTAGAACGAAAGACTAAAAACATTATAAATGCGTAGGTATGTGAGTTCAAAGATAACTATAATCTGCAAGAAAGAGCTAGTATATATAAATAAAATAAATAAAGCGGTGAATGGTAAAATTTAAATAGCAGAGCTGAAGCTGAGCTGAGTTGAAAAGGATGTGACGAATATGTCAATTAGCTTATTTGCTTATGCCACTTACCTAATACATCCACACATCCTATTTGCTTCTTCATTGTGCTAGTATTGATCTGGCACATGTAGCACCCTCGGTCCTCAACCTTCAACGGTCGGATGTGCAGCTGCCAAGACCGTGGCGAATCATTTGTGACAGCATATCGCGGACTGTGTGTCACTAGCCGCGTGTGCAGGGTTAGTATGGTTTGGTCATCCGCACGAATCCACGCCACCTGTAGGAGGAACATCAATTTTGTAATATAACAAAATTTTTATATAATGAACAAAAAGGACAAAGCGTATGAAGATAAGTTAGTCTCATAGAATTATCACGCGAATTCTATTTCTTTCTGAAAAATACAACCAATTTACTAATTATTGTACTTTAGTTTTTCTTAAATTAGGAAAGTAATATAATTATTAAAATCGTAGCTTCTACATTTTTGTATTTGATATATACTGTTGTTACGTTAATGGCACCGGATTCTTATTAGCAAAATGTACGTGTTTAGTACGCCTCTGCCTACCCCTAGGGGAACGGAGGTGTGAGCGTATGTATGTACGTAGATATGTATATGTTACGATCCACAACGATCCTATCTATAAAAATCTATAGATATATATTTCTCTTGTAAAATTACTGCCTAGCTAAATGGCACACCTACCTATAACATAAAAGCTGGACAGTATTAAATTTTAGAGAAATAATCTGTAAACAATATTTTAGTTAAGTTTAACTGGTACTGGTTTTTACCTTTTAATTTTAATATTATTTGTATTAAAAGGCAAGCCGTTAAGTAGGCACTAGTCGTAGAATATTTAGATAACCATTGATAAGCCAGGCTTCAAGTCCACGGAAGTAGCTTTTACGTTATTACAAACACAAAATGATTTCAGATTAGTATGGGTACCGAATGAAAGCATCGCTTATCCGAGCGCTGCAGTGTACGGATAGGCTTTAAACGTGGAAAGAGAAATTGTGTGTTGTCGACCCAGTTCCGATTTTCGCTGATAATATTCCCTATAATTTTTGAGATTCCAGGATTTGACTTAACAAGTCCATTGCTATTCGATTTGAATACTAAGACAATTTAAGATAAAAAACAATTTCATGTTTTTTTATAACTTTTTAATTTTTGTAGTGGTAGAGCCATGCTTGCTTAAGCACGAATGGGCCGGCTCGACCGGTGCGATACCACGGCCTCACAGAAAACCGGTTGTGAAGTAACGCTTGCGTTGCATTTCCCCGAAATGAGTGAGGTCTCCGGAGGCCCAAAATCCCCCACCCCCCTAATGATAGCGCTGTTAACGAAAAGGATACCCCAGGGGGGTACCAGCGCTAGCGTTGGAGAATCCCCCCCTGGACGTCCACCCTCAGTACGGATTATGCCTGAGCGTGGACGCCCAGGCTGCCCCTCGTACTCTGGGGGGGCTCAACTGAGCTCTCAAAATCTGCTCGGGGCAAGAGAAGGCATACCATGGCACCCCCTGTCACGTTTACCGTGGATTTTTGCAACATCAGGGGCTTACATTCGAACCTCGACACTGTCCACCACCACCTTGAGGCAGCAAAGCCGGCCTTGCTCTTTTTAACCGAGACGCAGATATCATCTCCAGCGGACACATCCTACCTCTGCTACCCTGGGTACGGACTGGAACACTCCTTTGTTCCTAAGGCTGGTGTATGCGTGTACGTTAGAGATGATATCACTTCTCGCCGCCTCGGCAATCTTGAAGGTAGGGACCTCTCCATCTTATGGCTACGCGTTGACTGCGACGACCATCCCCGCATCTACCTATGCCTCTACAGGTCCCATAGCGGTGATGCCGAAACGGACCGACTCATCGACCACGTCCAAATGGCTACAGACTCAGTGCTCCAGCAGGTCCCATCCGCAGAGATCGTGATTCTTGACGACTTTAACGCCCATCACGCCGAATGGCTTGGTTCGCGCAAAACCGATCATGCGGGAAGATCTGTTCACGATTTCGCCTTGGCATATGGCTTGACGCAGCTGGTAGCAACGCCTACGCGAATCCCAGATGCAGAAAGCCACGTGCCTTCACTGTTGGATCTTCTGCTGACCTCACATCCTGACGGCTACAAAGTATCCGTTGAGGCCCCTCTTGGCTCTTCGGACCATTGCCTGATTAGGAGTATGGTGCCACTCGTTCACTCGCTGCGGCCGCGTGTTACAGGCAGTCGCCGCGTATGGCACTATAGGTCAGCAGACTGGGATGGAATGAGAACTTTCTTTGCATCGTACCCATGGAGGCAGGTTTGCTTCTCGCCGGATGATCCCAATGTCGTTGCTGACTCTGTCGCGGATGTTGTGCTTCAGGGTATGGAACTTTTCATTCTATTCTCCCTGATTCCCTCAGGTGGCAAGTCCCAGCCTTGGTTTGGTCGAACCTGCAAAGCGGCGTCCCGCCGAAAGCAGGAATGTTACCAAGCATGGGCTAATGCAGCGACAGCACGGGATGTAAAGACCAGCACATTAAAGAAGCAATTTAACTTTGCCTCCAGGTCCCTCAAAAGAGTAATTGCTGGGGCGAAGTCGGCTCACATCGGCAGAATTGGCGAGAGACTAGTTAGTCTCCCCTCCGGAACTCGTGCATTCTGGTCTCTTGCCAAAGCTGTCCAGGGGAACTTTTGTAAGCCATCCCTTCCACCTCTGAGCATAGGAGATAATTCGTTGGCCCACGACGCTAAAGAAAAAGCAGATATTCTGGGCAAACTCTTTGCGTCCAACGGCGGAAACGCACCGCCGACCATACCGCAGTGCGAGAGCCGCATGCCGGAAGTCCGGTTTACACAAAGGGCAGTGCGTAAAGCGCTTCTTACCCTCGACGTCCATAAGTCGAGTGGGCCCGATAGAATCTCTCCTATCGTGCTGAAGACGTGTGCTCCAGAGTTAGCACCGGTTTTAACGCGCCTTTATCGGCTTTCCTACTCTCTTGGCGTAGTCCCGAACTCATGGAAGACTAGTGCACCCAATCCCTAAAAAAGGAGATCGCTCGGATCCGTCCAACTACAGACCCATAGCCATCACCTCCTTGTTCTCCAAGATAATGGAATCCATTGTTAACTGCCAGCTCCTCCGGTACTTAGAAGACCACCAGCTCCTTAATGATCGATCAATACGGCTTCCGTCAGGGTCGTTCAGCTGGTGATCTTCTCGTATACTTGACTCACCGGTGGGCACAGGCGATCGAGACCAAGGGGGAAGCGTTGGCTGTTAGTTTGGACGTGGCGAAGGCCTTCGATCGGGTCTGGCACAAAGCGCTCCTTGCGAAGCTTCCTTCCTATGGGCTTCCCGAGAAACTGTGCAATTGGCTCACCAGTTTTCTTACAGACAGAAGCATCAAGGTCGTTGTTGACGGTGCATGCTCCGACTCGAAGTCTGTTAATTCTGGTGTCCCACAAGGCTGTGTGCTATCACCCACGCTGTTTCTTCTGCATATCAACGACATGCTGCAGATTAGCAGCATCCATGGCTATGCAGACGATAGCACGAGTGATGCCCTTTACACCGGCCGCGCTAACATTTCTCGGGTAAACGTAATCGAAAGCCGATCCAAACTTGTGTCTGAAATCGAAACTTCTTTATCAAAAGTTTCAGATTGGGGTCGACTTAACCTAGTCCAATTTAACCCCACGAAGACACAGGTTTGCGCGTTCACCGCTAAAAAGATGCCATTGGTCGTATCACCTCAATTTGAAAGCACTTCCCTAACTGCATCAGCCAGTATCGGAATCTTTGGCGTCGATATATCAAGCGAAGTCCAGTTTCGCGGTCACTTAGAGAGTAAGGCCATATTAGCCTCGAAGAAGCTTGGTGTGCTAAACAGATCGAGACAGTATTTTACTCCGGCCCACCGCCTGTAACTTTATAAGGCGCAGGTTCGGCCGCACATGGAATACTGTTCTCATCTCTATGCAGGTGCACCCCAATACCAACTTCTGCCTCTTGACCGCATTCAACGGAGAGCGACTCGCATCATCGACTGCCAAGATATTTCTGATCGACTTGACACCTTGGCGTTAGAGATGTAGCTTCACTCTGCATCCTCTATCGCTTGTATCATGGGGAGTGTTCAGAGGAATTGTTCGGACAAATTGTCGCCTGCCGTATTTCCGAACCGATACGACCTTCAAACCTTCAAGAAGAGAGCGTATCTCTACCTAAAAGGCCGGCAACGCACTTGTGACTCTTGAGTTGCGGGTGTCCATGGGCGGCGGTAGTCACTTACCATCAGGTGACCCGTCTGCTCGTTTGCCCCCTATCGCATAAAAAAAAAAAAAAAAAATTTTACTTAAATATATAAAAATTAAAGTGAGCATAGCTGTTGGCTACATGAAAAAATTCTGTATGTATATCCATAAAAAATATGAAATATGTAATTTACGTATTACTTAATGAACAACAAAACAATTTGCTATGTGTATCTTTTTTTTATGGGATTGAGGGCAAATGAGCAGACGGGTCACCTGGTGGTAAGGAACCACCGCCACCCATGGACAGCTCAAAAGTCACAAGTGCGTTGCTGGCCTTTTAGGTGGGAGTATGCTCTTTTCTTAAATGTTTGAAGGTTCTACTGGTCCGGAAATACGGCAGGCGATAATTTGTTCCACGGGCTGGTTGTGCGAGGCAAAAAGCTTCTGGAGAAGCGCATAGTGCTGTAGTGCCAGTCATCCGGGTGATGGGGATGGAAATTTTCTAGTGTAGATCGATGGTTAAAACCTGCGGACGATGATACAAGCGATAAAGAATGTAGAGTCAAGCTACATCTCTACGCAACGCCGAGGTGTCAAGTCGATCAGCAATATTCTGGCAATCGCTGATGCGAGTCGCTCTCAGTTGAATGGGGCCAAGAGGGAGAAGCTGGTACTGGGGTACTGGGAAGGTTTCCCTTGATTTTCCTGGGATACTGTGGTGAAAAACGTTTGAAAATCGATCAACAATAGGTGGAGAAATCGATTAACATACATAAAAAAGAGATGCAGCCGAACGTCTTCTCCTTTTTTGAAGTAGGTTAACAATGAAAAAGTACCAGTTCCTGTTTATGTTCATACGTGTATTGGCGTTGGGAATGTATACTCTAGTTCAATACAGTCTTTTTTTTTAAACGTTAAAGTTTATTAGACGTTAGACTTTATTATTTTATGTGTGATATATTTTAATAAGAAGATTATTTATTTATTATATCTAAGAAAATGTGATTAAAATGTGTTGAACGCCGTTAACACTACATTTCTTCAAAAATAAAAACAAAAACTGTCTATAGCATCTCTTAGAGATACTGAACACCCAAACTCATCATTTAAACGGTACTTTAATAAATTACATACGTATTTTTACAACAATAGCATCTCGTTACGTTCAAAAGATTTTTCAACATTACCCAGTGTGTTTCAGGACAAAGTGAGTAAATTTAAGAAGGTTAGAAATGAAGTGAAATGACATTACATCAAATACAAGCGAATGGAGGTGGGGAAAGGAAAACGACGACGGTTACAAAAGGGAAATCATTTTGCTGCGGCACTTTTGAGTTGTTCGGCAGTTTTAATCCTATAAGAGTACCTCCGAAAAGGGTTACCGGACAAAGAGATACGTAGCGTTAATAAGACTGTTTAATTTGTTAACTTCTTCGGAAATTTGAGTTTACATTGGGATAGGTATTCTTAATACAACAACGAACATTTCAAATGCCAATTGAGCGACGTTTAAATAAAGCAAAAAAATCATATAATTTTCAAATAAACTTCTCATTCATTTAGAAGATATTTACTCGTAAAAGCATATATTGTATATGTATGAATTCCGAAAATAAATCAGGACAAATCTGTTCGTGCTTATCAAACGTACGTTACTCAAATAAATTAACCTTGTTTGGAGATCTGTAAACTCATTAGCGAAATATTAATGGTAATGCCTCTTAGAAGCTCTAAGGAACAAGATGAAAATAATAAAGGTGAAAATAAGAAATCATTGATATATGTAGTTAGTGTTAGATTTAGTTGTTCAAAAAGAAAAAAAGGAACCTTTACAGAATAACATTTTTGTCCATTTGAAGTAGATGAAACATTTTTTTTTCAGGAAAGTGTAAAATTAACTACTACTTATACATATTACTCACTTCGAAATTATTACTATGACTACGGCACCTTAAAGCTATAAACAAATAAAGCTTGTAAGCGTCCGCTGCGGCTGACTCCGCCTTAGATTTTAACCAAATTTTTTAGAGATCCATTTCCTTACTTCTTTTGCCTTCCATTCATACCAATATAAATACTGTGACGGCCATAAGCTTTCCCTCTATTACTGGAATAGGACCAAATTGTAATTGGCAAAATTTAGAAGCTTAATACGCAGCTGCCTTCTTGGAAACAGTAAAGTGTATTGTATGTGTATATTGATTTTGAGCCGGTAAATCAAAACTTATAGGGTACTTCACATCAACCTAGAATCATGAAATTTTGTAAGGTCTTACAGTAAAAATAATAAAAATTGGAGAATTCACTGTGACCTATATCGATGTATGACATTATTTTAAAGGCTACAAAGTTAAGTTTGTTTTATGGAACATATGTATAAATCTTCGTGGATTTAAGTAATGGAGCAACAATCTAAATACAAGTTTTTTTTTTCATAGGGAAACTTGTAAAAGTGTCATCCAATCCCTAAAAAAGGAGATCACTCGGTCCAACTACAGACCCATAGCCATCACCTCCTTGTTCTCCAAGATAATGGAATCCATTGTTAACTGCCAGCTCCTCCGGTACTTAGAAGACCACCAGCTCCTCAATGATAGACAATACGGCTTCCGTCGGGGTCGTTCAGCTAGTGATCTTCTTGTTTACTTGACTCACCGGTGGATCGAGACCAAGGGGGAGGCGTTGGCCGTTAGTTTGGACGTGGCGAAGGCCTTCGATCGGGTCTGGCACAGCGCTAATTGCGAAGCTTCCTTCCTATGGGCTTCCCAAGAAACTGTGCAATTGGCTCACCAGTTTTCTTACAGACAGAAGCATCAAGGTCGTTGTTGACGGTGCATGCTCCAACTCCAAGCCTGTTCCATTCCTCCAATTCTGGTGTCCCACAAGGCTCTGTGCTATCATCCACGCTGTTTTTTCTGCATATCAATGACATGCTACAGATTAGCAGCATCCATTGCTATGCAGACGATAGCACGAGTGATGCCCTCTACACCGGCCGCGCTAACATTTCTCGGGTAAACGTCATCGAAAGCCGATCCAAACTTGTGTCTGAAATCGAAACTTCTTTATCAAAAGTTTCAGATTGGGGTCGACTGAACCTAGTCCAGTTTAACCCCACAAAGACACAGGTTTGCGCGTTCAACGCTAAATAGATGCCATTGGTCGTACCACCTCAATTCGAGAGCACTTCCCTAACTGCATCAGCCAGTATCGGAATCCTTGGCGTCGATATATCAAGCGAAGTCCAGTTTCGCGGTCACTTAGAGAGTAAGGCCATATTAGCCTCGAAGAAGCTTGGTGTGCTAAACAGATCGAGACAGTATTTTACTCCGGCCCACCGTCTGCAACTTTATAAGGCGCAGGTTCGGCCGCACATGGAATACTGTTCTCATCTCTATGCAGGTGCACCCCAGTACCAACTTCTCCCTCTTGACCGCATTCAACGGAGAGCGACTCGCATCATCGACTGCCAAGATATTTCTGATCGACTTGACACCTTGGCGTTAGAGATGTAGCTTCACTCTGCATCCTCTATCGCTTGTATCATGGGGAGGGTTTAGAGGAATTGTTCGGACTTATACCGGCTGCAGGTTTCCGCCAACGTGTTACGCGACAAAATATCCATCCCTATCACCTGGACGATTGGCACTCCACCACTGTGTGCTTCCCCAGAAGCTTTTTGCCTCGCACAACCAGCTTATGGAACAAATTGTCGCCTGCTGTATTTTGGAACCGATACGACCTTCAAACCTTCAAGAAAAGAGCGTACTCCTACCTAAAAGGCCGGCAACGCACTTGTGACTCTTGAGTTGCGGGTGTCCATGGGCGGGGGTAGTCACATACCATTAGGTGACCCGTCTGCTTGTTTGCCCCCTATTGCATAAAAAAAAAACAAGCCAGGAAAGAATCATCAATTTTGATGGTTGCAGGAGTACATTTTATCGACTGAATGGTTTAAATAGTTTTAATTACCATTGAGTTTTAAATACTATTTCCATTTGAGTTAATGAAGATTTCAGAGATATTACTGAATGACAGAATTCCCATTAATGATCTAGCTAATTATACTATGTTTAACATACGATGTAATTTTTTATTAAAGTAATAATAAGAAATCAATAACAATTCACACAGCGCTGAAAAAGTGACACGAATTGTTAAATTACTCATGAGACTTTTCAAATATTTAGGATTTTAGCTCACAGTAAAACTATTTCCCTAAAAATTTTATTGTACAAGTTCTTTGCAGTTCAAGTTTTTTAACCATGTGAAGTTCTGATTTACCTAGTCAGTAATTGTAGGAATAAACAAATACTATTGTATTTTTTCAAGAATGTACGCCCCCATCATACCAGTGCAAAATGTGCATGACATAAAAACCATCTAAATTCAAACTGTAAAATATTTGTAGTTACAAAACATATTTATAAAGTCTACGGAATTTGATTGCTCTCTATGATAGATTCATGGGCACATACCATGAATAAGTCCTTAAATAGGTATATCTTAAAGTCATTTTGTTACCTGGATCGTCATCTTTATGGTTCTAAACCCTCTTCAAGTTTTCAAAGTCGTCAATGAAGTTAGAATGACAAAGATTATGTGATACATTAAGGTGCATAAACTTTGTTGTCAAGTTTGCAGATACTAAAATTAAAAGTTAGAGTTCGTTTACGACCAAAGATACGAACTAGCTAAGTTGGTCCTCTATATAAATATAGAGGACCAACTTGAATAAGTACTTCTAATCTACCCATGTCTTAATTTATTTTAGTAATAGCTATGGTTACACTTATCATAATTGTATTATTATACGGTAACTAAATAATTAATTGTAATGTTCAAATTCCTATAACAAACATTTTTGTTTTAGTAAATAGTAAATAGTAAATAGGGAAAGTTTAAAGGTACTGTGTTTTTTTGTTGTTTGTATTTTTTTTTTGGTTTTGATAAAGTTTAATACTGTTGATGTTAAATAAGAATCTGACGGCCATTCTGACATTCCTGTTGTGCTAGTCTAGATTTCAAAGTGGAACGGGATAAATATTGAAAATCTACTGTCTTTACAACAAATTAAATAAAAAATACGATGAATTTTCTTTAGCCAAATACGAATTTAAAAAAAGCAAATGAAAAACCTTCAATTAGTTACCTATGTAGAAACTGAAAGACGTATTGAAAGGGAACCCTGAGCTGTTTAATTTGCATCAGGTGATAATCACAATTCTCTAACATACACATTGTAACTCTAACACATACAAAAACATTCACACAGTACATGCATACACACCCACACTCACACATCCACTCACGTACATATACACTCCCATACATACTGTGATGTAGCTTCTATTTCCAACATACAATTAATATTTATGGTAACACAAACTTTGTTATATGTTAATTTATAGTGTCATACACCATGTTACTATTATTAGTAAGTTATGGCGTCAGCGTCTGTCACACATTTTTTACATATTAGACATTGTCCACTACATATTTGATTAAGATAGATCAGCTGCACCTTGTTTAATTATATGAATAAATATTATTATTATGCTATTATTATTATTTATAGTTTATTCGATAAATAGCAGCATCCATCACTATTTTTTACTTTCGTTCCAATGGTCATCATTTTTGTTAGTACACCATACATCAACAACATACGTTAGTATGAGACAAAAACACAAATTTTCTGTTATATTCCGGTCGGAACGGCTTAGAGATATGAATATATATGAATGACTTAAAAAATATTTTTCTATAACAATCTCCAATTATCAATCGTCACTGTTACGAATACACCTACATATTAAAATTGAAATATCACGATACCATAGTTTGTTTATACAAAACTTTTAAGAAACGTGATCATTTTTTAAATATAAGATAAATGTTGCTCAGTGTTTTAGTAGATAAAACAAACAAACAAAACTGAGTGAATCTCTGTTTTTATTTCCGGCATTGGTATTCGAAAGATATGGTTCAGCGAAGCTCCCTGTATTTTTACGATTTCGTCATGATTGCGAAAGTGCCTGTGGCTGAATATTCAATTTGTAAATCCGCAACTGGAGACATTTTTATTGTGCGATACATACGTACACCTTATATACACGATTCGAATTCGACGATCTATTTTTAGTCGATTATCCGATTACAATGCTGCAATATAATTTTTGCAAAAAAAAATTAAGAAAATCTACTTTATAAAAGAAGAATATTTGAAAAAAAAAAAATGTTAAGATCTGTAACTTTACACATTCCACTGGAAATTAAAACGGCCATAACTTTGAAACGCAACTGTTTTATTGTTTTTTTTATTTTATTTTAAAGGTCCTGCTGCATACCTGCATACGTAATTGAAATACTAATACGTATTTGGTATTTGTATTTTAATTGATACTTAAAAATGTATATTTTAATTCGTATTTCTAATATCTTGCACTAAGATATTTTGTAGTTAGTATTTAAATACTTATTCCGGCTTTTGGCTTTCAAAATACATTTTAACATAAAAAAATAACATTTTTAAAAATAGCTATCATTTAATGTGTGTGTTCGGCAGAATGTTTTGCATTTAGTAGTCTTCAGACTTGGTAACACTGCACCTGTACTAAACGTCTAATTGTCAAGTATCTTGTTAGTTGTCATTTTCATTCTTAGACAGTTCACGTTAGAGTTACGTTAGGAAAACCCAATCTCTTCCCGGTAGTGTCGTAAAAGGTGACTAAGGGATTGGACTGTTATACATATATTGCACATGTATATAGTCATATTGTGCCCATTCGAGGGCAATAGGCTTGCCCCATATTATGTTAGTCTAACCAAATTCTAAGATAAAAAATGCGATATAATACGATTAGGGGATACAGGCATCAGTGTATACACGTACGTATGTATATATGCATTGTATGTATTGTAAGACTTACTTCAAAATAACTAGCCCGCCATCGTGGGCGGTTCGCCGTATTGAATTCAGAGTCAAGCCTTTTTAGTTTCCTATTCTTATCAGCAACCCCTTTTACTTGATACCTATATAATACACTACAATAACTATTCTGTAATCTATGACCATCCACGGTATATGCATGTTCATCATCTTCGTCTCAATTGGTTGAAAACAACCATTTTATAATTAAGTTGAAGGATATGACTACACATACTTGCATACAATATTGTTAATTAAATGAAAGCTGATAATAAAAAACAAAATCCTGTATTTTGTAATGTGTACGTACGTTAAAATACTGTTTTGTATTTACATACATTTAGAATAAACTAGTGAAAAATAATTTGTATTTTAAATTCACACAATTAATGAAAGTACGTACTTTGCCAGCTCTGCTTACATACATACATTTGTATGATAATAATGATAGCTCTTTAAAATTATTTAGCTATCTTCAAAATATATAAAGTACTATTTTCGACTCGTGGCTCAGTTTGTGTGAAAGTAGATTTTGTAAGATATTATTTTTTTTTTATGCGATAGGGGCAAACGAGCAGAAGGGTCACCTGATGGTAAGTGATTACCGCCGTCCATGGACACCCCCAACTCAAGAGTCACAAGTGTGTTGTCGGCCTTTTAGGTAGGAGTACGCTCTTTTCTTGAAGGTTTGAAGGTCGTATCGGTTTGGAAATACGGCATGTGACAATTTGTTCCATAAGCTGGTTGTGCGAGGCAAAAAGCTTCTGGAGAAGCACACAGTGGTGGAGTACCAATCGTCCAGGTGATGGGGATGGATATTTTGTCGCGTAGGACGATGGCGGAAACCTGCAGCCGGTATAAGTCCGAACAATTCCTCTGAACACTCCTCACGATACAAGCGATAGAGGATGCATAGTGAAGCTACATCTCTACGCAACGCCAAGGTGTCAAGCCGATCAGAAATATCTTGGCAGTCGATGATGCGAGTTGCTCTCCGTTGAATGCGGTCAAGAGGGAGAAGCTGGTACTGGGGTGCACCTGCATAGAGATGAGAATAGTATTCCATGTGCGTCTAAACCTGCACCTTATAAAGTTGCAAAAAAGAAAAAAAAATTGACTGTGGCTACACTCAATATTATTTTTATTATATTCATACATACATACGTACACTTATGCCGATATCCCCGAAGGAGTAGATCAAAGCGTATTAAACGCCTAAATTTATTATATAATAATTTAGTCTCACTTACGTAATAAATTGCAAGCCAAATTAAACGAAATTATTCAATAAAACTAGACAGATAATGACTGTAATTGTAATTTCGTTCATAGCGCTGAGAAAGCATATTTAACAAAAAATAAACCAACTTCTACGAAAACTGAAAGACTCGTCTAAATCACTTTTATACATCTAGCTACTCCTGCTTAACGTACAGGTGAGATGTTATGTTACAAAATTGTGAAAACTATGAATAACTATACTATCGCAGCAATCGCGAGTTCACTTTTAGTTCTCGGAGACTTTCGAAGATCTTTATGAAATCCTTATGTTGTATACAAAAAACCTTCCGTGAAACATACGGATTTAAATATCAAAAATAGTAGTAGTACTAGTAGCTTTTAAGAAAAACATGGACCCGAAAAGATGCATACATACATTCGGGTCAAATATAGAGCCTCCATTTGTGAAGTCATACGTAGCATATATGTATGTAATAGTGCGTCACAAAATCATACCGTGATACAAATTTACGGCACATTGTCATTTATCGAAAAAAGTTCTAAATTATAATATGTTATTACTACAGTGAAAACCGACTGACGTGTTTGAAAGGTTTGATGACAGTGGAGGAACCTCGTGAGGTATGTAAGGGATAGATGATGTCTTTGCCTACCCCGATAGGAGAAAGGCGTGAAGTCGTGTATATATGTACTTACTACAACTTCGAAGAGTCGTTGTTAAATATTTTCAAACACTATCGATTAAGTTCAACCGGAGATACAGTGCAGCCCAGGTTTCATCAAAATCAAGAGGCTAATTGCATAAAATATTATTCAGTCTCATGAATATAAATCCATGTTTTAATGGATAATATTATCAATTTACTACTTAATGCTTTAATCAGCAAGCACAAACACTATTTGAAAATGTAAGTAATATTGTACGTAAGTCGATTATTTTGCAGTATAAATATTTAGCTATTTTGTGACGTGGTTCCAGAACGAAAATTGGAAATATTAGCGCAGTACTAAACGGCGGTTGTTTAAAATTTTTTCAGGTAGCTGTTTACTACAGTATTCAACAAAAACTAATAGGGGAGTCTTAAACGCCCAATTTTGACACCCTTAATTTAGCCCCACTTACGTAATAGGGGGCAAGTCTAGTACCGTCATTTAATCTGAGAGATAACAGTCCGAAAAAGAGATAGGTTGGTCTAATTCTACTCTAAAAGGAATGAGCCAAGCCGAGATTCAGATAAGTACCCAGAGGGGGTAGGGGGAAGGAGTGAGGGGGTGACAAGATTAGAAAGAGGAGTGGCGGAGAAGTGCCTCCGGAAACCTCACTAATATCGGGGGAATGCAACGCAAGCGGTTGCTTCACAACCGGTTTTCTGTAAGGCTGGGGTTTTGCACCGGTCGAATTGGCTCATTCGTGCCTAAGTATGGCTCTACAGGTTTTAATATTTAGAAACAAGAAAAGTCTCTGATTCATTTGTATCCGGTGCCCTGTGGGAATCTCGCATTCAAGAGTGGTACCCACTCTTTTTTCAGTTAAGAAATTGTTGTCATTTTATGTTTTTTTAAGAATAAATTTGCTAATTTAACCTAATGACTTTTTGACAAATTTCTAACCTCAAGCCTATTATCATTAGTGTTTAAATATTATAAGACTTTAACATAAAAGTCTAACTTTGGACCATGGACTGAACCATGGTATCTAGCGAAAGGCTTCCCCCACCATACTTGAATCGACTCCTGGATTTCAACTCAGGTTCCTAATTTAATTGTGTAAAAACACAAACTATGTTGCCAATTTAGTAATTACTCGTTTTTTTATTTATTTGAATCCGTAAGATAGAGGTATATCTTTTAAGAATGGTATGTATGTATGATATTTCTTATTCACGGCCTAATCAGACGGCTGAATGGATTTTGACACGTGAGGTGTCCTTTAAATCTTCAGTACCTGGATGACCGAGCTTTGCTCGGTATTTTTTTTTGTTAAATCGTGTAAATGAACAAAAAAAAAGTAAAATAAAAATAATCATCAGGACTCGAACCGGGGTAATCTGGTTACGGAACCGCCCTATTTCCCACCTGATCTATTACAACCTTGTAGCCGGTGGCGAAATTTACCTTCGTATTCTAATGATATTGTAGCAGGTTTTCATTGCCTGAAAACACGGATAAAACGACGTTTTCTAAAAATGAAACCTAGCTAGATCGATTTATCGGCCCCGAAATCCCCTTTTTTTTTTTTTTTTTTTTTTTTCTCCGTGCGGAAATCCCCTCGGATACCACCTTCTGGTGGCATGTCGGACTCGAACCGACTAAAACCGCACGCCATCTTGGGTACTAGATGCCGGGGAACCAGGTACACCCTAGAAAGGAAAACCCTGGAACCCCGACGTACCTCGGGCCACCTACGGTTTGTAGACGGCCCCCTCCAGTGTGGGAACCCCAATGTTCCCGTAACTTCCCCCAAGGGCGCGCACGCTCCGCAGCGTCCGCGCCGCCACCCAAGCCTGCTTCTGCTAGGGTGACAGATGGCCTCATATGTCACCCCCAGGCCTGCGCTTATGGAGGACGGAGATCATTCTCCGATCTCCGGCGCCTGAGTCGCCTGTGGTACCTGGCCCGTTCCCGGGCCTGGCGGGCCGGAAGAGTTCTAAACCTCTCCCGATCCCGCTCCGCCGTCTCCTTGGCAAGCATAATTTGCTCGCAGAAAGAGACGGCGGAGTTCCACGCGTTCTCGCTCCGCAACATGGCCGCAATCATGTTACCGAGCGAGAGAACCACCACCCCGATGGCCGCCACGAGATCACGCCTCGGCTCCTCCCACGCCGGACATTCTGCCAGCGTGTGGAGCGCCGTGTCCACGGTCTGGCCATCGCAATGATGGCACTCAGGCGTTGGCTCCTTGCGGATCAGACACAGGTGATCTCCGAAACATCCCTTTCCAGTGATCACCTGCGTCAGCCGGTATGAGAGGGTCCCATGACGCCTCTCGAGCCAATCCTCCATAACGGGTCTTACCGCCGTAATAACAGCGTGCCCAGCGCTCGGTTGCCCAAGTCGTTCCCTCCATTCCTCCACGAGGACCTGGCGGAGTTGGGATTTCTGATCGTCGATTTCACGCGGTTCAGGACTTCTACCCAACTCCCGCGCCTCCTTGCGCCACTGGTAGAGAGCCGCAAGGGCTTTCGCCTCCAGGTCCCATGGTGGAGTTCCGGCCAGGAGACTCGCCGCCTCAAAGGAGATCGTGCGGTACCCCCTTATGATCCTGATAGCCAGCACTCGTTGCGGTCTTCGCAATAGCGCGATATTGCTGGCCTTCAGGATCTCTGCCCATACTGGGGCCCCATAAAGGGCCATGGATCGCACAACCCCCTCATATAGTCTCCTGCAGGAGTCATCGGGCCCCCTCATGTTTGGCAACAACCGTGCTAATGCACGCGCTGCGCCAACCAACTTGGGGACCAGGCTTCGGAAGTGATATCCGAAGTCCCATCGGCCGTCGAGTACGAGCCCCAAATACCTCATAGAGGGCTCGATGCCGATGCGAGTGCCTCCTACTATGAGGCTGAGTCCTTCAGGCGGCTTATTCCGAGGCCCGTGAAAGAACAACGCCTCGGATTTGTGCAGAGCCACCTCAAGACCCAACCGCCGGATTCTCTCAACGACTTGGGCAACCCCGGCCGTGGCCCTCAGGGTTGCCTCACGGTGCGTCCCGCCACATGCCGTCACAAGCGTGTCATCCGCATAGCACGTGACGGCGATACCATCTAAGAATGCACCGCGAAGCACCCAGTCGTAGCCAATGTTCCACAGGAGTGGCCCTAGGACCGACCCCTGCGGGACACCGCACGACATATCACGCCGACCGAGACCGGCCCTACTTGGGTAGATGACGGCTCTCTCCGACAGATAAGCCCCGACTATGCGGCAGAGGTAAGGAGGCACTCGATGATACACTAGTGCCTCCCTGATGCAACTCCAGGGCAAAGTGTTGAACGCGTTGGCGATGTCTAAAGACACCGCCAACACTACTTCACCCTGGGAAACTGCTTCCACTGCCAGGGCTCTCACGCGCATGATCGCATCTATGGTGGAGCGCCCCTGACGGAAACCGTACTGGTTGTCCGCCAGATCCGGCCCTACCCTGTAGAGATGCTTGACGAGGCGCCATGCAATCACTCTTTCAAAGAGCTTGCACACCTCGTCAAGCAACACTATGGGCCGGTAGGCGGATGGTGAGTCCGCCGGGCGCCCCTCCTTTCGGATGAGGACCAGTTTCCCCGTCTTCCACAATTTCGGAAACTGGCCCTGCTCGAGACATGCGCTGAACAACCCTCTCAGTCGGGGCTCGAGAGCCGGCGTCTCATCATCTAGAGCCAGGACCCACGCTCGGCCTGGAATGCCATCGGGTCCTGGGGCGGTGCTTTTAGCTTTCAGCCGTTGCACCGCCAGCGCTAGTTCTGCCCGAGTGACCTCAGGCACGTCGTCATCATCCACGTTAGGCACCTCAGGTGTCGTAGGCGGAGCCATCGGTGGTGGGGTGTGTTCCACCAACCGTGATGGGAACAGGGCGCCGACGACCCCCTCAAGCAGGTCTGGCTGAAGACACCGGGTCAACGGCGGGGCCCACGGGCGCATCTTGCCTCTAACCATACGGTAAGGGCGCCCCCATGGATCCCGCTCCAGTGTCTCCAGCAACTCGCAGCGGGCCTCACTCTTGGCCCGCTTTATCGCTGCCTGAAGGGTTCTCTTGGCACCCCTGTATTCCACCAGCAGCTCCGCCTCTCGGGTGACCGCGTCCGCAGGACGGCGACGCCTCCTGCGGAACCGGGACCACCGGCGGCGTGCGGTCACGCAGGCCTGTCGCAGCCCTGCAATCTCTGGCGACCACCAGTAGACCCGGCGCCTCGCTGTATTGGGCTTAGCCCTAGGCATCGCCGCATCACAGACACGAGTCATAGCCTCCCGGAACCATTGTGCCTCGGCACCCACATCAACAGGCCCATCCGGCGCAGGGGCCCAGGCCTGTACGATGGCGGCTTCCAGGAGGAGCTCCCGATTTAAACGCTTGAGCGCCCAACGTGGCTCAGGTGGAGCCGGTATGGCCGGCACGCCATTCGTGGGAGCGGAGACTTCAAACCGAATGTATCGGTGGTCCGAACCAGTCTCCTCCCCCACCACGACGCGCCAGTCTTGAACACGGCGTGCCAGCGAAGGGCACGCGAACGAGATGTCCACGATTGAACTGCCCCTCGCCGTCACGAACGTGGGTACGGCCCTCTGATTTAGGAGAACTAGACCGAGTCTTTCGGCCCAGTTCTCCAGAGCTCTGCCCCTCTGGTTCGTGCGCCGAGAACCCCAAGCCTCTGACCAGGCGTTGAAGTCCCCGACCACAAGAACCGGGTGAGGACGACAGGCGTCGACGACGACGGCCAACTGAGCGAGCCATTGCTCATACTCAGTTATGTCTCGGTTCGGCGTGAAATAAACGGCCACGACCGATATATCCCCAACCACCGCCGCTATGCAACCCCGTTCTCTTGCAATCACGGCAAAAGGAGGGGTGCCGGCGGCGGTGCCGTGTACCAGTGCCGCCGAGCCATCCAAGTCGGTCTCCCAGGCTGGCCCGAGAAACCGGTGGGTGTATGGCTCGGCAACAGCGGCAATGTTAATGGACCACTGTGCCATACTCTGGAGCAGAAGATCCTGAGCGGCAGCACCGTGGCCCACGTTCGCCTGCAGGATGCGGAGATGGGAATCCATTATTGAATTTCCATCTCCCCGTTCCGCCGCGAACCTTGCCGCTCTAGAGCGGCATCATCCATCGCCGGTTTGGGGACAGAAGGCCGGCCTCCCGGCTTCGGTCTCGATCCGGCGCAGGTCTTACTGCCAACCCGGTGGTTGGCAGGCTTGCCCTCCGCTGTGCATCTGAAGCATTGCACCGAAGCATTGCAAGCCCCCGCCTTGTGACCGGGCTGGCCACAGCGGAAACAGAGGTCACCTATGGTGACCTCCGCCGTACACTGGACGCCTACATGCCCCACCGACAGGCACCGGAAGCACCTTGCCGGCCGGGCCTGCAGGAGTCGTGCCTGCGCCCTCAGAAAACCCCCAACCAGGAGGGTACATCCATCAGCGACCTTTTGGGCCGCTGCGATGGGGCAGCTGACAACCGCTGCCCCCTGTCCAAAGGGCCCGAAGCGTATAGCCCCGGCCTTCACGTTGTCCAGAGGGCAACCCCCGACCTCCATCACGGCGAGCCTGAGCTCATCTGCCGTGACAGAGTCGTCCAAGCCCGTGATGCGCAAATCAGCGCATTTTATGGGCCTGGACACTCGAACGTCAGCTGCGTCCAGTGAGTCCCTTATCTTGGCCGCTAGGGCGTCAGCTTTGGGGCCACTGGTAGCACCGGGGATTTCGAGGAGCCGGGCTCCCGTTCGGGTGTTTTTGCACCGAACGCCTGGTATCTCTAGGGCCTTGAGGTCGACTTTGGCCTTAACTTTCGCCAAAACCTCGGCGTACCCCAAGCCCCTCTCCGCCGCCTCTGCCGTCAGAGTGACTACGACTGCCGCTGAGCGAGGTGTGCGGAGTTTCCTCGGTGCTCCCGTCGCAGCGCCGGCTGCCTTTTTAGCCTTTTTGGCCGCTTTATTGGCGGCCTTCCGCTTCTTTTTCTTATCCCCGACTGCCGTCCAGCCCCCTTCTAAAGGGCGCTGTACGGTATCAGCCGGGGCTGGGGCTGAACTTAGATCTTGGGTTGGGTTTGCTTTCTCCTTTCCCTTACCCTGGGTGACCTTCCGAGGTGTTTTTGCCGCTGGTCCGACCACGCTAGCTGCTGGCTGGGCTGCTGAGCCCGCTTTAGCAGCGGCTGCGTACGTTGCTCTTGGCGGAGCCAGAGGTGGACGATAATGAGCGCTCTCTACTGCAGTGATGCGCTTCATTAATCGCTCCTCCATTTCCGCCATGAGCCGGACTATATCCGGCTCCACCCGGCAGGGCGATACCACTGGAGTCGACGACGCCAGTGTGGCGCCAGCGTTGGTTGGAGCGGAGCCCAGCGCCCTCTTTTTTGCTTCCGCGAGCTCTGCTTCGAGGCGGGCTTTCTCCCTTTCGTGGGCCCTACTTTCAGCCACTAGGAGTTTTCCCGCCTCGACAATGTTTCGCACAACCGTCAACAAGATGTTTTGTTCAGGACCCCCGAGTGTTGTACTTGTCTGAAGTAAGCAATCGGCTGCGCCGATTGCCTCCTCGATCTGCTCCATGGGGTTCCCCACTCTGATGCGTAGCTCTTCCAGCGTTGAGTCACCGCACCTCGTGTCAGAGGTGCTCGTCTTATCACACTCAACCTTTTCAAGGAGGGCCTTGAGCAAGAGCTCCTCCTTGGCCTTCTTTGCTGCCTTTGTCTTAGGAGGGCGGCCTACGCTACGAGTACGGGCCCCTCGACGATTTGTACCCCTCGTAGATTTCGTGCCCTCGTCACTTGAAGCAGTGCTTATGTCCACTGGGAGGGGCTGGGGCCTCTTTCGATTTTGCGAGCCTCGTTGATACCGATCTGCAGCTGACACTATCGGGGTGCTCGCACCACTCATTTCTGAGGCAGTGTCAGTATCTGATACTGCCCCACGTCTATCCGCGTCCTTCGCGATATTTTCGTCACCGGATTTACCGCTCGGCAACGGGCGGGTTTGGCAGTGGTTGCTCCCCCCAGAATACGACTGGGAGCTGCCGGAGCCGTTTGGCTCCGGGAGGGACTCCCCAGGCGCAGTGCGTCTGGGACCCTCCTGGGTAGGTTTTTCCTTTTGTTTACCCATGCCATAGTTTTGAGTTTAATGTCCTCCGACAACAGGACGCCCTCGGCACTGGACTCCCTCCAGCGACTCAGCTCATTGCCGGGCGTCAAAGCGTGGGCTTGGAGTTTTTTTTATAGAGGTTTACGTCTTCGCGGCTTCGAAGAGCCACCGGTCCTGTCCGTTCAGGATTACGGCTGGGCCGGACGGAGTCTGCACCAGACCGGATCCGTCCGCCCCGAGGTTTTTTATAGAGGTTTCCTTCCTCGTAGCCCACGTAGAGCCGTCGTTCCTGACTGCTATCAGTCAGGCTTACGACTTGGTCGGACGGTGGTCTGCACCAGACCAATGTCCACAACCTCTGGTCAGAGCCAGCGGTGATGGACCCGTCCGCCCCCTGATACTCTCCACTGTGCCCTCCGCTAAACGGAGGGACACGCAGAAAGCTTCCAAACAACCCTCAGGAGGGCTGTTCCCGCCTCGGCCGGACTTGGCCGTAGGCGGCAGCGTCTCTCCTAGTTAACGGGAGAGGCGCTGCCGTCTTCGTTCCCCAGGGTGCACCACGTGGAGGTTCCGGACCTCGCACCCCAGGCCCCGAAATCCCCTGCATACAAAATTTCATGAATATCATTGGAGCCGTTTCCGAGATTCAGATTATATATATACAAGAATTGCTCGTTTAAAGGTATTAGATATAATGGGATTGACACATGGTATTAGATTTTAAGATAACGCCAACAAGAATAAGTGGCAGTTTAAAATGTAGACAGGTTTTATATTTTTTTATTAGTTTTAAGTTTCCAAAAATATATAACCAGTGTCAATCAGGATTGTGTAAAGATTCCAAAAGTATCATCGATAACATCTAAATCTGTTTAGGATATAGTGAAATAAGAACTCACGAAAATACACACATAAAAAACGAACCTTAAAAACGTAACACTCCCTTTATAGTTTTATTTTATTTTCATTTTCAAAAAAATCGTTATTCGGACTTTATAAAAGTGACTTGTATTGTTATTAAAAATAATGAGTGAAGTGAAGTTAAAAATTAAATTAAATACGCTTAGCACACATTCCAATACTAAAATACGTTACAAGATTCAGAAACATAACATTTTGGACACCCAAAGCCAAATCAAAATCCACCAGACATTATTCCCTTATTCCCAACTAGCTACTGACTTATAGACACTTAATATCTCAGGTAAAGGCTCGGTGTAGACATGGATTTAAATCATGATGAGTCGGCTTTTAGCTAGCTCACGGTAGAAATTGCAGACGTAGACGATCTCTTTGTGTAGAAAAAAGGCTGATCCAGTAACTCAGTATGCGGATTTATTGATTCCTGTACTTTTAATGTAATTTTGCATCCATAGTACAAAGAAGCTATTCATCAAAATGTTATACAGTTTTGAATAATCTATTGCAGTAAAATGAAAACTTTTATAATTAGCTTCTATAATTGGTTTGCCATAACCATTCTATTTTCCTGGCCGCCCAATGCTATGCGATAATTTATCATAATAATACCAGTCTTAATTAAAATTGTTCCTAGAAAATGTACCAAAATTTCACAATAAATTATTATTCTTTAAACTATTAAGTTGCACGCTGACCGCACAAACGTACAAACACGCTTTCGCATTTATAAGGAAGGTCATTTCGGTAAGGAAAGTTAGGATATCCGGGTAACAATCAATTTCCCAGATGTTCCTTCAGATAAATACTTCTAATCAAATAAATTAGTCCATTGTTTCATGAACTGCTGGTCAGAATAAACGGCAAAATCTTAAATAAACAGCATCGTAGGATATTGCTTGTAGTAATCCATTAGTCAACGTTGGAGATTAAGGCTTTGCACCACCTGATAATACACGACAGACAGATTTATGTTTATTTTAATCGGTGCTCACCTTGCAGTGGGCAGTGACACAGCAAAATGTTAGTCTCAATTAATGATGGTTAAGAATTTATCTCCGGGCACATGATTGTAAATAGTCGGTTCACCATGTTTACTATATTATTCATAGAGTGTATTAAAAATATACAGAGCTTTGTATAATAGGAAGGAAAAAAGAGAGAAAATTATGTATTATCATAGAATAGTTATATAATAGTATTTAAAGTATTATTGTGCACCTCATTTTACCTACAGCTATACAGTATAATCGTTCAACGATTGTCTGTAACATATCTCAAACTGTAATAAGACCGTTCATATGTCTATCTATCTATTTAGTAAGGTATAAACATTCCAAGTTATAATGAAAATAAAGAAGGATTTTAACAACTATTTTATCTACATATATAAACTTATGTCCTTTTCATTTCAGGTTGGCAGAGACAACATCGCGTCACATTTGACGTGCAGTAACATAGAAAGAAGTTGATATTATGCAGTACAGTTTGCAAAACCCAAATCGTAACTGTTGAATGCGAAGACAGAGATCACAAAAACCATGAAACCTTTATGAAGTTAAGGAAGAAATCGAACATACATCTCTAATTCAATATTTCGTAAATATATAGAAGACAATTATTTTATGTAAGGCATCTATAATAAGTATTATTACATACTCCGCTAGGTTTCAAGTATTGTACACCTACACGTATTTGTAAGATGAGATTAAAGTTCTTTACAGATATATAACGTCGCCTTTTTTCACGGATAAAAACGGATTTAGTCTCAAAATCTTTTGTCGAAGAAATGATAAGGATATTTTAAGCAAAAATTGTTTGGTATAAATATTGCTTTTTTTTTTTCTTTTAAAATATATATCTGTACGTTGACGTTGGTTGGCTGTAGCAATAACATGACTATAGTGAGCACGAAATGAAAGTTGGTCATAAAATAAGAAGCCTAAGTCTTTTACAACCTGTGCTTGATTAAGATCCTGAAGTTTAATGCTATAAATCCAGTATTTTTTTATGTTGAAGGGTAAAAGATATATATCTTACAGCACTTCCTACCATTTAGATACATGTTATTAGCCCTCCACCACCCGGATTTGGTATTTATTCTTTGCTAAAGGGCCAAGCCATCTTCTGTGTTAGATATAAGTTTAATTTTTTTAAATCTTCAAACCTCTACTTCTACGAGTACCAACCTTTTATATACCCTTACTTTTTTAATTTGTTTTCTCTGTTACACTATTTATATATTAATAAAGATTTATTAAACCAAATAGGAAAATATGTTTGCGGTTGGACTGAACTTTTTAAATATTAATTGAAGAAGTTGAATTTGAAAAAAAATTAAGATGTCATATACACGCATTATACTCTTATAGTTAATATAAGGATACATTACAGCTTCCACTCCCTAATCCTTCCGTACTTGTAATATCCCTATTACTTTTATTGTCTTCTGATCTCGGAGGTCATTCCGTTCCATTATACACATATTTTCTTGCATCTGATAATTAATCATACAGTGCCAGGTTGACGGCAATAACTTTGCGCCCTATTATGTTAGTGGGACCAAATTGTAATTGATGCAATGTGGATGTTAAATACACATCTGTCTACCCCTTAGGAGATACAGGTGTAAGTGTATGTATGTAATCATCAAATTCAGGTCAGGTCAGTCAGGTTGACTGTAATAAGGTTGCTCGCTATTACGTTCGTGGGGTTCAATTACGAAGAATAAGTGATGTGCTTAAAATATGGCCCAAACGATTCGGAGATACAAGCGTCAGTGTATGGGCCATAATTTAAGATAGATTTATATATTCTCAATTAATCTCGTTAATCGACTTGTCAAAGAAGGAGTGTATAAAAAGTTTGCAAAATGAATTTAAAAACGAAGTTGCTATGTTTTAAGTTTACAAGCAGAAAATCTAGTCTCAGTATTCTAACAAAAGAAGAACAAACTTGTCGTTCACTTTTCGTTAATTGTGTTTCTATCAATCTCCAGGAACCACTTTCTATTAAATTCGGAGTACTTTGCATTACAACAAACTTTGTGACACAACTTAATAACTGTAAGTAAAACGGTAATTGTAAATCAGACGAGGATGTATTTTCGTGAATGAGCGTGCAAATTCTGGCGTCTGCCCCAATTTGTTCTCAATCCCGGTCCCAAAGTCTCGGGCCTGGATCGTACCCATCCAACCGTCGAATTCATTTGCATTTCACCAAGGCGTTATCTCATTACGATTTGCTGATTTCTCTTCTTACACAACTAAGTTATAATTCATATTAAAGTCAACTAAGTTATATTCAATCAGACGTTTACAACACAGTACATTTCAGAAGTTGACCTAATTCGAAGTTTCTAACGCTCACATAGATAAACGGTTTTCGAACCTATTTTTATTGCTAGAGGGCTTGGACTTCCAGGCTTCGGTCAGTTCGAATTACAGGTATGTGATCCTGACGTGCTTAAGCTATTGCTTACACAAATTTACTGCCTTAAACTTTCATAAATTTTCCCATTTAATTCCCGAACCCCCGAATTAATGGTGGACTTTAAATACGCCGTATATTGTAATTTTCAAAATTGTCGATATGTTTTCATTTCGTGACAAACTCTCAGTATAGTCATATAAACAACTTCAAGGTTTTTTCTTGCTATGCACCAGTAAATATATATATATGTATATATGTATATACTTTGCCGTAGTGTGGAGCATATTGGAATATGGTAGACCAGGGGTGCTCAAACTTGAACTGCTGGCGATCTACCTCAATATTTTTAGACTACTTACGATCGACTTGAGAGGCTGCAAGTATGTGTGATGCAGGGTTGTCGTACATACACGATACACCCTACCTACCTAGGTAGGGTGTACCGTAGCATATATAGATATTAGCTTTCCGCACAATTTACATTATCTTAGTCAAGGTTTGGGTTAGGTTTACTTAAGTTCTTCTCTACAATATCAATGAAAAAACTCCTAGTTATTCAAAATTGCGAGTTTATTCGTTGTTACAAAACAAAAGAGTTACATATGGTGTTAAACTCAACTAAGGAGTGACTTTGGATCTTAAAGCGTGGCACTGCATGTCCTGTTTTCATAAGATGGTGAGTAACCACTGAGTGCCAATCGCAAGCATGATGACATATGATCGTCAGTTAGTCGATTGCGATATTTTGACTTAATTATCTTCATTTCAGAAAATGCAGACTCGCACAAGTAAGTTGACCCAAACATTGCCGTCAGTTGAAGGGCGATTTGCCTTAGATTCGGATATTTATCTTCAGATATAAAACACCAGAAATTTGTATCAGATGCTGTAGCTTTGAGATGTATATCTGATATAATCTGCACCAACTCATTTTCAACAGAACATGAGTTCATATTAAACTGACTTGCTACTTCAGTGGTTAATTCCTCAATGTTTTTACATGAAAAAGGATAACTCATAAATGATGCTATATTTGCCAATTTAATGCAATCATAAAAACGCATTTCGAATTGTCCCAAAATATTTGATAATTCAGCCTCATACGTATCATAATTCAACTGAGGAATCCTTGCTTTCAAAGACGGAAAATGTTTCAGATCCTTTCTTTTCAGTTGATCTATCATAAGTTGCAATTTACTTTTGAATGCATTTACTGCGCTAATCATCTCAATAATAGTTTTTCCTTTACCTTGAAGCTCCAAGTTAATGGTGTTTAAGTGCATTGTGATGTCAGTCAAAAATGCCAAATCAGTCAGCCATTTTTCGTTTTTCAACATCTCAGTGTCATCACCTCTTTCGTCTAGAAAAGCTGTTATTTCGGGCAATAATTCTTGAAACCTTTCTAGAAATTTTCCGCGACTAAACCACCTGACGTCCGTGTGAAGAACTAAATCAGTGTGTTCAGCTGACTCCCTATCTTCCAACTGCAACTTAAAGAGGCGCCGTTGCAAGCTACGTGCACGGATGGAATTCACAATTTTTGTTGCAATGCCCATAATTTCCTCCGTGTTTAAAACTTTTGAACACAAAACTTGTTGATGTATAATGCAATGGAATGAAAAAAATGAAGGGAATTCTTCATTAGCTCGACACAATGCCACAAAACCGTTCTTGTTTCCAGTCATTGCTAGTGCTCCATCGGTTGTAATGCACATTAATTTATATATTGGTAGCTTGTAGTTTTTTTACGAAATTGATGAAAACGTCATATATATCTTCGCCACGGGTCTTCCCCTTCAGAGGAATGATTGTCAAAAATTCTTCCTTAGCCAACATGTCATTGAATACCATCCGAATAAAAATACACAGCTGGACAGTGTCTGTCATATCGGTGGATTCGTCGAACTGTAAAGAAAAGTATGTACATTCCATGATATCATGTTTTAGTTTATCTGCGATGTCCTGACTCATGACTTCAATACGCCTTGTGACAGTCGGACGAGATAACTGAAGTTCTCTAATGTTTTCTGTTTCATTTTTAAAATCTCCAAATAAAGTCTCACTCGCTTCAATAAATGCTTCCTTCACAACCGATCCATCTTCGAATGGTTTCTTGTATTTCGCCAATATATGAGATATTTTAAATGACGCGATCGTAGCAGCTTTTGATTGTTTGGCTGGTCTTGTGAACATGGTTTGTTCTTTTTTCAAACAAGATATCAAATTACTTACTTTTCGTTTTCTTAATTCACTCTGTGGCGGAAAATCCTTTTCATAGTTTTTATGAACCGTTTTATGATGCCTCTCTAAGTTACCACGCTTAGGTATTACAACTGACGCACGACAAATAACACAAATGCACTTATCCTTCACCATACAAAAGAAAAATTCTTCCTCCCAATCGTTATTAAAATAATACGTTTTAGATTTCTTCACTGCACTCATTTCGCACTATTTAATAATAAACTTTGTATCGACGTAGTATCGCCTTCAAGTTACAATTCAGAATGACTCCAATTCCTGCAGGCGCAACATTTATATCGGCGTGAACGAAAGTCTCGAATGTTCCCGTCAAACGCGCTGCCCGAAATGGTCTAGTACAGTCTAGTCTAGAAACAACGCGGCTTTTCTTTGACAAGTACCGCGCGTTCCTTTGATAAAGCCGCCTTTTGCCGCCAGCAGTGTTATTACGTAATAAATTTTTGTAGTTTAGTTACCTACTTATTAAAATTTTTTTCTTCTCAAGATCTACTCAAAAAGCACTCGCGATCGACTGGTCGATCGCAATCGACCGTTTGAGCACCCCTGTGGTAGACCATACGGGTCGCCCAATTGCATAGTTCATGTCAATGAAACAGAGCGCATATAGAAAAAAATCCTGATGATTCTTCATTATCAAGTTCCAGGCCGTACAGTTTTAAATTATCAGGACAGTCTATGTGAATCTAAGGTGAATCTGATGTAGTTAATTTCTATAAAATCATACTCACTTACTCTCAAAATTTTAAAATAAAATTTAATGATACAAACCTATTTTCTGAACCAATTTACAACAGTTATGTCTATTACAACAGTGACAAGGATGGCCCACCAAAATAATGGTTTGTTAAAAATTGACAAAATATTGGACATTTGTGATCGTAACTTCACTAAATTCATTGGAATTATTAAAGACATCCTCACATAACCATTCTCACACCTCACATAAAAAAAATAAAACTAATTTAAAACTATTGTTAATGAAGAACTGACGTACCTTACTTTTTTATCTACGGTATCTATTTGTTTCTATTAACGAATACTGCGTGAACGTTAAAAATATAGCGGAAATATAAAGAAAACACAATATCCTATAGATGAGCCCTTAATCTGGGATGAATCGGGCAACCCCGGGTCATCGCAAGTTGTAATAAATACTGAGTTAACTGAGGTTATAAATATCCTAGTCTCGCTGAAAAATACTTAATCTACTGGTCTGGACAATATACCAGCTTACAGACAATGATCTCTAAACTAATTAAAGAAATCGTAGCGAATCCTATTGTATCATACTTGTAATCTTGCCATTTCAACATGAAAATTTTCAAACTATTTCAAAACATCCGTCATGGTACGGGTGATCCGTACGGGGGGAGCATTTAAACTTGTTTAAGGAGTACCTAACTGGTAGAAGTCAAAGTGATCAAGATAGGATCGGTGATCTAGTAAGCTATGCCGTTCCGCACGACAACATACTCGAACCGACTCTTTTCTTAGTATATTTAACTCAACTATGCCATTTGTCTAGTGAAAATACTAAGGTTGTTTATACTGGGACAGGTGTTTGAACAAGTTTCTTTTATGTGCTTCTTACATCTTCCTAAGTCCTAATGCTGCTATAATTAATTGCCATTTTCAATACTAAGTCAGAGCCTTCCAACAAAGAATGCATTTCAAATTAAGGCTCATGGCTCATATACATGTCCCCATCTGTCAACGTCACCTGTAAGTATTCATTTATGAAATATGTAAATGTAATAAGATATCTTGGAGTAATGATAGATAAATAATTTATCCTTCACTTCCACATACCTATTGAAGTAAGGCAATTATTCATTTTTAGACTTTTTTTTTTAATAATTTTAAATAATAGTCGAATTACATATTCTCGTTCGTATGCGATAGATAGAATATTAAATATTTGATTTCTTTAAATTTAATTTGATGACTTAGATGATAAACGATCTCTAAACGAGATTGAAAACTAGTTGCATGAAAGTACGAGTAAGTAAGACACTTCGTTCCGGATCGCTGCCATTATTGGTTTTTATTACGTTCACTGCATATTTAGAATTTTAACTAAGACAGAGCATATTACTGTTATCTTATTAGGTTTTTAATACAACCAGAAGTTCTTATTAATATCAGTAGTAAAATACATACACTCACGTCACTCCCCGAAGGAGCAGAGCATAAGGCGTAATTAACGCCCACATTATGCTAATAAAATTTATTAACATTAACTTAATATACGTAATAGAGGGCAAGCCTATTGCTGTCCGCAGGGCATTCTGTTAAATTAAATTAGAAATTCTTAGTATATAAACAGAAAGGGAAGAATATGATCCCTGAAAATACTCTGCGGACAGCAATAGGCTAGCCCCCTTCCCATTGGAAGGGTATTACACATGGATTGGGGAGTATAAGGAACGGTCAAGAAACCGTCATTCAAACCACAGATTGTGCCATACTGCGTGTAAAGTAGGAGGAATCTGGGAAAAGGTTCATTAAGACATCCAGATCTCTCCTAAAATAGCGCAAAAGTGCAAGTAACACTTTCTACCATATAGCGAATGGAGGAGAAAACCTGTCCTGAATACCATTGGCCACACTTGGTACACTTCCGTCCCGATATTAATTCAACCACTTATTTTAGGTTTACTTTATGAGCTTAATTTTGAAATATAGTATCTCTATTTATAAATCAAATCTTTTGAATTCAATTAAGTGGTTAACAACACACTAACTCTATGCAGTAAGGATGATAAGCCTATGCGAGCATTTAAAAATGCTTGGTAAAAAACTACCAAACAATGAATGTTGGTACAATTGAAGTTTCATACAAATTCTTATGGATTTAGTATTTAGTAGTAATGTTTAAATGTCGTTACAGATGATCGATAGTCACTAAAAGGAAAGAAGCTCGTTTGTCATCAATGAGGACACTAAATGGATCCTCGATAAACGAGGGTTATTTATGGACCACTCCACTTCCCCAACAAAAAACACGTGAATGGTGAATTCAAACAGATAAATATCTCCAAGTGTTTTGGATTGAAACATCATTAATTTTCTTTTGAGGAAACCAAGATTGTACATTTATTTTTCTTTGAACATTTGTGCTTCCTAACTTATTTCCCAAAAATATTATACTTATAATATGTTTAATATTGAACATGGTATTTTAATGGTATTTTAGGTTTAATAGTTTTTAGTTAGAATTTAAATGATATAAACAACATTATTAATACAACAGTGTTTTGCACCGTTAAATATAACTTCATAAGTTCGTGGCTATCATCTTCGTAGCTTAATTTCAAGTGAACATATTTCATAAAAGTTGTACGAAAGCAACTTTGCCATGAACCTCTTAAAGTATAATTAGGACAGCCGTAAAGTTTACTATTTCAGAAGCTTTGGTCCATAACTAAGGTCTGGGTAATATTTTGGCAACTTGCAGTGAAAGAAGATAAACTTTAAAGTCCTTTAAAAGTATCTAATTATCCCAAGATTAGTACAAAAAGTTTAAGATGTTCTGTAGTTATCATAGTAAGAGTTTTAGCTACTTCATAAAAAAACCCTAATTCTTTTGCTTTTCATTTGCTTACGACAAGAAAAAAATAGCAAATTTTTGCACATATAATTAATAATTTCATCCATTTTTAAGTTGTGTACTACTAGATTGTGTTAAATTAATTAATAATCGAAGATTCTATGAACAAATAAAAATATAGATTTTAACTTGTACCAAATGACATTCAGGGAAATATGAAATACATTTCTAGTTTTCAAAGAACCATTTATTTATTCCATAACCGCTAAAGTGCCCCTAAATTTTATTATATTCGAAGAGTCTATCAGTTTTTGCAATAAGCTTTCATCTAAAAGACAATATTAATATTTTAATATCATGAACCCTTTCACTACTACACTAAAGGCATATTGAAAATAAAAAAAATGAATATTAAGGATATGTTGAAGCTTTTAATTTTTGGTTAAAGTAGGCACATGTTGAAGTAAAAACTTTTCCTTTCAGAAGTATTTTGAATTGTATTAAAGAACAAAATGAATCAATACATATAAAACCGTAAAATGTTTATAATTGGGTCATGTTTCCTTTGAGAGGGTCAGGATGTGTTAATAAATCTGTTCCCGGATTCCTCCTATTTTAAGCGCAGCATGGCACACCGTGTGGTTTTAGTCGGTTCGATTCTGACACACCGTTCCACCGAAAACCCCGATGGAATGACAGCAAGAGGATTTTTCCACACGAAAAAAAAAAGGTTCCTTAGAGAGGAAGGAAAGAGGGGAGGTGACAGAAGAGAAGGGAAAGAGGAGAGGGAGGGTAAGTCCTCCGGTAACCCACTCACTCCGGTTTTCTTTGAGGCTATGGTAATACTTCAATCGAGCCGGCCCATACGTGTCTAAAAATGCATCTTCTATGTAAAAAATATTATGAGAATCTAACATTCAGCGCTTTAATAGTTATAGAAGTTAGTCTCTAAGAAAAATGGATCAGAACTTGTTCCTTATAATGGAAAAACAATTATTTTCCTAGTTTTATCATCATATTAAAAAGGTAATACATTTAAAAATAACTTTTTCTTTGACTTTATACACTAGCACTAGACATGAGCAACCAATATTAGATCGCTCCAGGACGAAAAGCATGATTGATTGTAGCCATCAATAGCAATTCTGTTGCAAATAACGATAAATCGTTGTGATTTTTATTTAAGTAATTATAGATACTTTACAGTTTAGTGGCTTTGTAGGAACAGGGAGAAACCAGTGAACTAATCTGTATATGTGGTATTAACATGATCGAAAATAACAATATAATAACATTCTTATTACAAAAAATAAGTGAATACATGCTAATGCTATTTGATTTGTCTTTGTTTTACATTTTCTTAATATTATCACCAGATACTTGTAAAAAAAATCATTGAAAAAGAGGGTCCATAGCAAAAAAAACAGTTAATTAACTTCTTGCCTTTTCCTGTTCATCGGATCTATATAGGTAAGACTAAGTCTGTCTAATTTCTACTACTGACAATCTAAAAATACAGATTTTTAAATCATCAGTGTTTGTTTTGTTCAAAAAAAAATATCGCACAATGACAATCCTATAAAAACTTTAATCTGTCAGACATTATATATGTATATATATACAATCCGTGCCCGGTTGAAGTCAATAGGCTTACCCCAAGTAAGGTTGGCAAAATGTTGGCGTTTAAAACGCCTTGCTTTCCCCTTCATTGATATAGGTGAGTGTATATTTCTGTGTTTGTATTTATAATAATAATTTATATTTAAAGAAAGAAAAAAAAAACCTTGTAATCTCCAAGATCCGAAACAGAGCAAGTGAGTACAGCTTCTCTTCCAAGGGCTACTGTCACGTTATCTATGGGCCCTTCAAAGTCTGGCTCCGCATCCCTGAGTGACACGGTGGGCCCTACTCTGCTAAGTGGCGATGTCGTCTGATGTCGTAGACTGCTTTTCACGACTGGAGACAAGAAAGATAAAATATATTTAGTATTACATTAACCATATTTAATATATTTTCTGTAGCTCTTATAAATAATATTGTAAAAGGGAATTGAAGTGGACTTACAAAAATGATGAGGCAGAGAAAGAGAGTGGCGAAATGAAGATTATGTTGATCAGTAGCTAAGTATCTAACCTTCATGTTTTAGAGCGATGACTTGATTAACGATAATTCATGAGAAATGAATGTCGTGCATTACATTTTTTTAAATTTATATAATTCTTACAATATTGTAATATCACAGCTGATTTAGATATTTTCTTAAATATTCAACTGATATAAATAAAATAAACCGGAGAACAGGGAATTGCCGCAGTTGTAATAAATAAAGAAATATGAGACACATGTCATAAAAATATGTTGGAGAATAATTAAAATAATATTAATGAAAGTATTGGCATAACAGTCACCTTTAGATTCTTAGTGGAAAAACAGGATTAGGTGTTAGAAAGTTTATAAGATAAAATTGTATCTTTTCCCTGAAAATGATAAAATAGCCCGGTCAAGTAAGTCATAGAAATAGGTGTAAAGTTACAATAATTCGTATTCGTATATAGCTATAACTTGCTATACAATTGTTCAGAACACTAAATGACTTCTGAAAATTTTCCAATAGGGTTTTTCTACGTTTTTCATCCAAACGCTTTAAGTTTATTCATAAAAATATGTAAAAAAATGTAAGTCGTTCAATTATCTATACAAATTGCCTTTGCAACCATTTTTTCTCACATTCACCGTTTCTGTGATATTAGGATTCAAAAAGGAAAAACTTGTGTTCTTCATAATATGTATAAGTACGCCGCGTATATCACATACATATATGTATATCAGCATATTTTTTATCAGTCTGTATAACTTATACATAAAAAATAGTACGATTCTGAGAAAATCAACTCGAAAGAAATCCAGTCCCTAATTTTATAAGCCAGTGTAATCCTAGAAATAATGTATCTAGTTGAAGAAATCGGACTCCCGGAACAAACTAGTTCAAGTTATAGGTATGCGACCCTGACCTACCTGAGCTATTGCTTATCCTTACTCCCAAATCCTTCTGCTCTCGTCCTTCTCCATAGTCCGACACATGTCCGTCATGTAGATGAATGTAAAAGCTTGCCGTATATGCTATACTAAAACTGTTCGAATTTAATATTGTTCCTTCCCGCTAAATACATAGTTAGATTGTTTTATTCATTAGCTAATGTTGAATCGCTATCAAAAGAGGGTTCGTATGATAACAGCGAGGAGACGTCTAATGCAGGCCTGTTAGGAAAATTTACTTACACTCAGCAAGAAGAAGAAGAAGAACAGGTAGAAGTAGAAGCAGAAGTATTACAGGATTATAAAACAGACAACAATTACTTAGAATTAACATAGAATAGAATTACACAGCTTTCAAAAATACTGTTTTGTATTATTAAATAGAACGAAATTTCACAGGATCAGAATGGATCATTTAATAGGTCTGCCTGGAAATCTAACTTAAAAGTACGCATTACATGTATACATACGTATGTATTACATACATCTTTATTCACATTTAAGTAACACTTTTATACAAGGTCTCCCAATCGCCAAATTGTTCTCGCAGTTTGTAGGTGTGAAAATATATTTTATAAATCATTGCATTATCTAAATTTTATATTCAATTTCATGAAAAAATAAAAATACCGTTTGACAATGTTAGAGCACTGAATTTAGTACTTTAAAGAGAGCTTTTTGTGTGCACTAGTATTACTAGATCTACTGGATCGAACTGTTTAATATAGCTCATATTAATACATAAATTACTAATGCTAATATACTACGGTTTATACACAGTTATAACGCGATTTAATTCTAGGTGGCACGCCATCTAGTGACAAAACCAAAAACTATTTTTTGAATGTGGGTTTGGTCATGAACAGACTGACTACAAAAAGCAAAAACTAATTTTGCGGACTTCCGCAAGGATTTTTTTTAATATAATTGATTCACATTCATTGATGGGGATGGGGGTTGCGGGGAGGGGAAAAAAAAGGTATGAGGACCTTCTCATTTCCCATCTGGGGAAGAGAAGAGGAGGATGAGGGGAGAGGAAAGAGGAGAGGAGGAGTAAGGCCTCTGGAAACCTCACTCATGTCGGGGAAATGCAATGCAACCGGTTTTCTGTGAGACCGTGGTACCGCACCGGCCCATTCGTGCCTAAGCATGGCTCTACTCTACTATTAATCAAGTCTTTTTTTAACTTGATTTAAGTATGTGCTTATAATTTGATTTACAAAGAAAATAAAATTATCAAAAAATTAAAGAATACGTTATATACAATATTTTAAAAATAACGTGCATTATATATGCAACATACATACATGAAGTGAGTTTAAACTGGTACACCTTATGTTTTATAATATATCATTATGGAATATAACTAGACGAAAATTTCAATGTCAATTTAAAATAAAAGATAAACAATTTCAGAGATAAAGCAACTGTCCCTCTGTGATACATTTGATATCTCTGACGCAACTCAAGTTACTAGCAGTTGTGGGTTCATTTTTTTTTTCTTCTCAACATTCAGTTGGCGATTTGCCAAAACCACCACTGTCTTACGGAGGATTTTGTACTTATAAAAATAAAATGGCTCAGTATTTTTCTCAACAAGCTTTTTTGAAATAATGAGTTTCTTTTTTGTCTAATCAATAGTTTCTTGTTTTTGGGACATAATTAATTGTAATTTTATTCTAGGTCACCGTAGAATTTTATGCACCATTTTGAAAACAAATTAAAATTAAACACAATTAATTAAATTAATTTTAGTATAGAAGTTGAAAAAAAAAAATTAGGTAGTTTAATCACTTTTTGAATGTCTTTAAGCAACCTCTCGCTTGAGACATAAATGCCAGATTTAAATTTGTTTCAATATGGTTAATTGAAACAAAGTTAAATCTGGAATTTGTACCGGCGAATATCTTTGATTTAGAATTTGTCATAATGTACAGTATTCTACTTGTCAAGTATTTTCATTTCATAGTCCACATTGAGGGGGTTGGGAAAAAATAACTTATGTATTATGGTCTTAAATTAAAGTTCTTTACAAGCAGAACACAGTGTATGGCGGAATATATTTTAGAGAGTGTTATAAGAACGAGTAATAGCAAGTAACGAAATAAAAACAAAAAAACTTGATAATATTTTATTTTTTTAAATTAAACGGTTTTATTGAAAATTAACATATTAATTATCTTAATGATGTACTAAAAGCTAAAAATAATACGGTAGGTCCTGGGAACCAATAATCATACCACTCTCCTGATCAATTTAAGGCATTGATTAGACAAAAATAAAAACTTGGGACATAGTGAAACCTGATTAAATATATAAACAGTATTTATAATGATATGAGCTGTTGACTATTGATAGAAATTGCGATAGACTGTTGATAGATTAAAAAAATATTAGTTTTTATGTCATCATCTTCTTACTTTTTCGCATAGTAGATGAATTTCTTCTTTGATCATTCTCTACTTTTATATCCATAAACTTGTATAAATAAAACTATAAACTCAGTAGAGGTTCTTAGAATTTGTAATGAATTCATTCCTCACTTTGTCCATCTCAGTTATAACCACATCTCCATTTTAACATTTGTATTATAGCTACATGCAGGCGTTTAGTACCAATCGGTTTTCTTGGTGTTCCAACTTACAACCATGAGCGATCATCGTATATACATATACTAGTCTGGCCATAAATACTGTTACAATAAAAAACATAATATTACATTTGAATTTGGAATCTGTTACCGTTATTTGAATATTCATTGTTTTCTCATTTTTGCGCCAATGGGTGTTAAATATTCTTTTGAAATAAAAGTGGAGTGAGATGATAAAGATAACCTAATTTTTGTGATAGCATTACACAAAGTAGGTATATGGAGCCAAATGCAATTTTTTAAACTCTCCATCCGCTTCGTATTAGTCAAATGGTTGTAAAACGGGCTATTGAAAGGTGCAATTAAACCTCCTCTGTTTCTGACAGAAAAAGATCTAGTCGGCTACATAGTATTTGTACGAAACAAGGCGATCAAAATAGTGAAGGAAAGCAAATATTTTATCTCGGGAAATTAATACGGTGGTCAAATCAAAACAACTTCTAAAGCGTAACGCAAAGCGTAAAAGAAAGGTATCTAAATATCTGCACAAGTGTATTAAGGGACGATTCTTGAGAATTTGATGCTATTATGTTAATGCTATTATATTATTGTACAAACAAAACACATATTACACTAATAAATGTTATATGATATTGAAAAATGTTTATCCTTGTAACAATATTTAAAGTGTATAAGTGCTCTAGGGTTTAATTGAAATCAAAGTTGAACCATATTGATCTACAGTTTTTCAAAAATAAGTTGATCTATATGAAAAATAAGGATAAAAACCCAGGCTTGACCTTTACTCGATAACACTTACTAACGAGTTTTCGTGACAAATGTGTAAAAACCGTTGTTATTACGTTGCGCAAAAAAAAAAATGCCTTATCAAAAAGTAGGTATGTACTACACATAATATCAAAAGGCAAAAACAACTTCAAAACGCCATGGATTGAATGTAATATCAAACAATTATAAGTTTCTGTATAACTATTAATATGTTTTCATGTTGTTAATAATTTTAATATTTTATCAAAAAGAAAATGGCATAGCTGCCATCTTATTTTTTCAAAATGAAGATGGCCGCTATTACATAACTATCTATTTCTTTCCAGACGTTAATTAAAATCAGAGTTAAATTATTTTTAATTACATTTATAGCTTAAATACAAGTTAAAGCTTTGAATGAAGAATATTAATTCTTTCTTTATACATATAAAGGCACATCGTAAAATAATTACACTCAGTCTTTTTATTATAGCTCGCAAAAAATGAAACGGTAAATTACTGAGTTATTGTGGCAGCTAAAATATGGTAATTAGTAGGTACGCTCAAAAGAATTTAGTGGCGATCGTAAAAATAGAGATATGAAAGTGAATTAATTAATCTGACCTCAACGTTTAAGGTAAATAAAAAAAAAAGCAGAAAAATTTTTTTTCTGATGATGCAATTTAATTACCATACAAGTGGTAATAAAAGAAGGAAGTTACTTTTAGGGACGGTGCCGCAATAGCTAAGGCATCGGATTTGCGATTCAGCGGTTCCGACCTTAAAGTCTACCTAGACCAATGCCGTCTAAAAACCCACTTCTAACACAAGCCATTAGCTTAGCCAGACGGGTTAGCAAGAATGGTAGTAATGGATAGCGTTCTAATATAAAAAAAATTACATTATATTTGTTTCTTTACTAACCAGCTGACTGTAATATGCATTCTGATTTATTTGATCACAGTGAGCTTAAGATCTCTTTTCTTAATTGATTTTCAGATAGTCAGACCATTATGGAATATTTAAAAAGTTATTTATTGTAATAATTCATGCAAATAATTACCCACGTAACTACCGTAATAACACGTATTATTGTAAAAACAGATCGCTATCTACAATGACTAGATACAAAAAAGTTATAAAAATCTTGAATTCTTTTTTTAAAGACTTAATATTACAAACCAAAAATGTGAGTTGATAATAATGCTTCTTGTAGTCACATTTAACTCTAAATGTTGTTGATGTTGGTAATAAATTATTATAGTAATTATTATTACATACTATGGGTATGATTTAGGGTCCGGTATATATAAAGTTTTATGGAGAATATTTATTACAACAAATTACTCGAAAAAGTCTCTAAGTTACGATCCATGTTCCTATTTACACCTTGCACTAAAATTAATGTGATGCTGTAATGTAATGTGCTTAGTTCTTAAACACTTAGTACGTTATGAAGAGATTTTATTTACACTTTCTTTGAAAAATAACTAAGTCGAGAGAGAGGCAATCTGTCTAAACTACCTTTGTATATATTGCACCTATTGACCCCATACTAGGTGATTCATCGATTTGCCTCGATGCAATTCCGTTCGGAAACACTAGCACGAACTAACAATAATTGGTTCAATCATATTTCTGCACGACGATAGGCTCCATTTAATTCCAACTTTTTGTGCCCCATGAATTAATTATTTGAATGTTATTTTGTGATAGGCTTTTTTTAAAAAATTAAAAAAAATACATTTATAAAGGTATTTCTATAACAAACTAAAAGAAGAACAGTAGCTATTTTATTTTTAGCTTGTGGCTCGCGGTAAATTGATGCTTTAAATGTATACCTACTCACAGCAGTAGTTGCTGGTTTTTCCGATCGAGCTTAACTGAACTGAACTAATCAATAGTTAACAAGGAGAAAGCATTCTGTAAGTAATTGCGAATAACTATTATTTTTACATGAACATGATCCTTTAAACATTTAAATGAGTAACAAGCACTACCTACTGTTAACTATATATAACCAGGTAGCTGAAGTTATTGTTCACCTATTTCATTGTAGTGAAACCATTAAGGAATTGTATGTTTACCAACAAAATACGAATTATTTGCCAAAGATTCTTGTTACTGCTTAACGACGTGTTTCAACGAATTGACGAAACTGCTTTAGCTAGTTTCCAATCTCTCTTATATTCTCTATGGCGTGAGAGAGCAATGTTTAAGTAAGTATGGGCCGTCTCGACTGGATTAATACTACAACTGTTTTCGCCGAGTGAGTAAGGTAACCATAGCCGCCCCCGATCCCCCCCCCATCTGGAGGAGCACCATCCTTGACCCGGCATCGTACTTGTAACTCTGGAGTTAAAGGCATCCAATTAACGGTGGTATTCACTTGCCGCTAGATTTGCTCGTTTGCAGCCTATACATTAAAAGTAATAAACAACGAGAATCTATTATAAAAATATAAACCGTAATAAATAAGTATAATTGACCTAATAAGGAAACTCCTATAATATTTAGATAGCAAAGTATGTATTATTTAGGGTTCCTGGAAGCATCCCTACTAGGGTACGAGTATACAAAGGTCCCTTGCAAAAGACCCACTTGTGAGGGAACACCGTGTGATTTTACCGACAGTAAGTCAGTTGTACCGTCGTACTCCGGTGAGGTGATGGACCCGAGGGGGTTGCCACAGAAAGAAAAAGGGTATGGTCCTTATACGAACATACCTATCAAATGAGAAGTACTCTTTGATGGTTTATGATGGGCCTCTTATAAATTTGTTTTTCGTTGGATTTTCTCAAAATGATTTCTTACTTTGATTACGCGACGCCCTCGTTGACTCTAAGTAATAAGTTCAATAAATCAGGACATATTTGAGAGACGTTAATTTGTACTAAATTTATTTATCCACTTTTAATTTTAACATATTTTGTAATGAAAGTAGAGAAATTAATAGTCTTACTGATAGCTGTCAGTAACTACCTCTTATGGTGAATTGCAAATTGAAGAGTAAAACCAAGTCGTCTAAACTTCAGCTAAGATTTGCTTTAGAAAACACAAAGACACAGAAAAACTGTATATACCTTATATTCACAAAGAGTCTAGTCTAGTGTCTCCTAATATTATACAGTTCTCATCCAATAAGAATACCGAGCATGGATTCCTGTTATAACAATTCGCTTTTAAGGGAGAGAAACTATGTACTATGACAGACATGATGAAATAACTCTATAAGAGACATACATAATTTTCAAAACTTGATATTTGTAAGTAATACGTACCTATAAATGTACAATAATGTTTTTAATATATGAAGAGATTTAAAGATGGGAGGAAGACAGTAGTAACTAAATAGGGTAAATCGATTAGTTCTTGTTTAAAAATAAAATATTTGACGTAATAAATACATACATACATATAGGTTCATGCAGAGGCGTAATTAATGCCCACATTTTGCCGACCACAATCCAGTCCAATTCATATAATGTGCAAGTATATTGCCGTCAACCCGGAACTTTTGACGGGGAATAGCTTTTCTATTCCCCGTCAAAAGGAAGGAAGTAAGGAAAGTATATTGCTTATACCGGATTGGGGAGTATAAGCAATAGCTCAAGCAAGTCCAGTTTGCATACCTATAACTGTCTGGTGCCGGGAAGTCAAAGCCATCTAACATACCTTATAATGTAATCTATAGTAATTTAGTCAGTTTTAGTTTGTTTGTCTAAACGAGCCAATCTCTGGGACCTCCATTCGGAGTCCAATAATATTTTTTTTTATTGTATAGAGAATTTTAGTAGTATTTTCCGGAGGCATGGGTACTCGAAGGGGGCTCAAACGTGCTCTAATACACTTCTCGGGGCAAGAGCAGGCATACCAAGACACCCCCTGCCACGCTGACTGTAGACTTCTGCAGCGGCAGGGGGTTACTTGCCAACCTTAATGCTGTCCAAAATCATCTCGAGGCAGTAAAGCCGGCCTTGCTCTTTTTAACTGAGACGCAGATATCATCTCCAGCAGACACTTCCCACCTTTGTAATCCTGGGTACGGACTGGAACACATGTTCCTAAGATTGGTGTGCTAAATCACTTATCCTTTCTATATTGTGGCTCCGTATAGATAGTGACTACCTTCCCAGCGTATATGCATGCCTCTGCGGTTCTGATAGCGGTGATGGCGAAACAGACCGACTCGTTGACAACGTCCAAATGGCTACAAAGAGATTTTGATACTTGGCGAGTTTAATTACCATCAAGCCGAAGGGTTGACTCACGCAAAACCAATCACCTGGAAGATCTGTTGACGGTTTCACCCTGGCTTATGGCTTGACATAACTTGTATCAACGCCTACGCGAGTCCCAGATGCAGAAAGCCGAGCTTTCACTATTGAAGCTTCTGCTGACCGCTCATCCACACGGTTACCAAATCTCCATTCGAAACATTGTCCGATCAGGAAGTGCCACTGGTGTACTACGGTGACGCGAGTTACAGGTTGCCGCCGTGTGTAGCCAGGTCGGCAGACTGGGATAGTATGCCAACCTTCTTTGCATCCTACCCTTGGAGGCAGGTTTACTTTGCGCCGGATGATCACAAAGTCTTGGTCAATTCTTTCGCTGATGTGGTGCTTCAGGCTATCGAACTTATCGCTTCATTCTCTCTGATTCTGATCGATGCCAAATCCCAGCCCTGGTTCGGCCCAAGTTGCATTCCGGTCGCTTCCGAAAGTTGCCTGGGGAATTTCTACAAGCTATGCGTTCCACCCCTGCCCATAGGAGAAAATTGTCCCTTTGAATAAAACAAAAACTTAAAGTTTCAAGGTTCCCTACCGCTAAATGTTATTTTAAGTTTCTCCAAACATTACTTTCTCTATTAACATTTAGATACCCAGGCACACATATAGACGTATATACATATATATACCTATATATGTTATTTCTTTCAAAATTTATCTTTTGCTTTCATAACCATCACCCAAATTTGAATTCATAGGACTAAAATAATATATACTTTAAGCTGTGATTAATTTATGTTACATTCACAAGAACGAGCCGGGGGTAATGTTATATTATTGGGTCTGAATACTTGAAGCTCGAGTAATACTGAGATTACATAGTTATTCTAATCTTATATTAACGAAAAGATTATTTCTGCGAGTACATCATACATACATATGTATCTATTTGATTTTATTGTGCAAATACTGATGTACTTATTGCTTGTTAAATTGGTATGCCTACATGGTAGTGTAGTCTAGGGATAATATGTACTTTCATGTACATATGGTTACTGACAAATTTGACGTCATCGATAGCGAGTGCAGTTGAGTGAAAGTGAAGAGTGAAGTGCAACATAACATTAATTAAAATTTTCCTTGTTTTTTTATACATATACATGCTGTCGGCATAAATAGAATATTGTAAATATTTAGTGACATGAGATTGCATAGCTTATTAATTATAGCTTCAATAGCAAGTGAACAAACACTATTAGCAATATTAAGTAAGTGGGAACTATGAAAAACCGACACAGAACTAATCATTGATCATTTGCATCATAAATTTCATCATAAAATTATTAATCCTGAATTTTAATCTCATATAGTACGATTGCCCGTGAAAGTCTGCATTGTAAGTATCCTTTTCTATCTTTCTGAATATCAAGATTAAAACAAACCTACCACTTACTATTTATTTGATAAATGAAATTTCACAAGTTTAGGACTCCAATCTCTTTATCTGTTAAATTGTAGAATCTCGTTAAGCCCTACCTATTATATTTATTTATAAGGGTTCTCCTACCTGAGATTTCTAATGTAACGCTTTTAAGAGAAATTAAATTACGATTAGATTAATTTACAAACTACCATTTTACTACAAAATTTTAGGTCCTATTTTTGACCGACTTCAAAAAAGAAAGAGGTTCTTAGTTTTCCTGATTTATTGCGCATAAAGTCGGTGATATTTCCATCTATCGTAAATTAATATTTATATCTATTATATCATTAAAATTAGTAGAAAAATATTCTACTTTCAAAAGTAGAAAAATTAAGGGATGAAGAAAATAATATATTCGAATTGACGAATGTACTTTTTTTAAGATAATTGTTGAATATTACATTACAGTTAAAATATAACAAACATGATTCTTAAATAAAATAAAACCGGCAAAGTGGGAGTTGGGCTTGCGCAAGAAGAGTTCCGTACCATTATTTATGAAAACGGCCAAAACTTTCATTTGTTGTATGGGAGGCCCCCTTTAATATTTGTACCAAAAACAAAAACTTCCAGTTGGCAGTGACAGAGATTATACTGTTTAAATAAGCAAAACACACTCCTCAGCTTTAATATATTAGTAGTGATATTTAATAAAATATAATAGATAAGAATATGTTTACACATCAAATTAAATTCTATTGAGTACAGTTTGGTAAAATTAAATTTGGTAATAACCTGAAGAATTTTTCAATAATTTTCAAAATATTCCGACCTAAAAGTTTGGTCTCTGGCGATAAACTCTTAAATAATATGTCGAGGTTCAATAATGAGGAGGATAAACATATTAACTTTTTAAATATTCTATGAAAGAAATGCTTTGAAATAATATAAGTCAGTTATAGTTAATATCAACAGTATATAAATCATTTAATTTTTACACTGCAACGAGTGCACTGAAGTGATGAAGCCAAATAGATGGCAAAATCGATACGAAAATAAAGTTGTTGTCAGTGGCACATCATTTATAAACAACTGGAGGCACTTCAAAAGTCGGTGAAATAATAAACGATGGTTTTTTGGACTGTGCGTTTGCCTGATCTGTCGGCCAACATGTCATCAATCAAAAACCATAACTTTCATACAGTGAAGAGTTCAAAGGTTCCTTCTTAGATTTATAAGAACAGAAAGGTAAATCCTTTAATGAAAATAATAAGATGAATGTAGCAAAACGTATTTCCAAGTATTCAATATATTTGGTGACCTGATGGTAAGTGAAAACCAAAGCCCATGAACACCTGCAACTCAGGAGGGGAGGGAAAAGAGAAAAAATATGTTTACTAAACGTACGTGTATATGTAAAACGTGTAACGTACGAAAAACGTGTGCTACTACCAGAAGTTTTTTTTTTTTTTTTTATTCGATAGGGGCAAACGAGCAGACGGGTCACCTGATGGTAAGTGACTACCGCCGCCCATGGACACCCGCAACTCAAGAGTCACAAGTGCGTTGCCGGCCTTTTAGGTAGAGGTACGCTCTCTTCTTGAAGGTTTGAAGGTCGTATCGGTTCGGAAATACGGCAGGCGACAATTTGTTCCATAAGCTGGTTGTGCGAGGCAAAAAGCTTCTGGAGAAGCGCACAGTGGTGGAGTGCCGGAGTGCAGAAGTTGGTACTGGGGTGCACCTGCATAGAGATAAGAACAGAATTCCATGTGCGGCCGAACCTGTGCCTTATAAAGTTGCAGGCGGTGGGCCGGAGTAAAATACTGTCTCGATCTGTGTAGCACACCAAGCTTCTTCAAGGCTAATATGGCCTTACTCTCTAAGTGACCGCGAAACTGGACTTCGCTTGCTATATCGAAGCCAAGGATTCCGATACTGGCTGATGTAGTTAGGGAAGTACTCTCAAATTGAGGTGATACGACCAATGGCAACTTTTTAGCGGTGAACGCGCAAACCTGTGTCTTCGTGGGGTTAAACTGGACTAGGTTAAGTCGACCCCAATCTGAAACCTTTAATAAAGAAGTTTCGATTTCAGACACAAATTTGGATCGGCTTTCGATGACGTTTACCCGAGAAATGTTAGCGCGGCCGGTGTAAAGGGCATCACTCGTACTATCGTCCGCATAGCAATGGATGCTGCTAATCTGCAGCATGTCGTTGATATGCAGCGTGGGTGATAGCACAGAGCCTTGTGGGACACCAGAATTAACAGACTTGGAGTCGGAGCATGCACCGTCAACAACGACCTTGATGCTTCTGTCTGTAAGAAAACTGGTGAGCCAATTGCACAGTTTCTCGGGAAGCCCATAGGAAGGAAGCTTCGCAAGGAGCGCTTTGTGCCAGACCCGATCGAAGGCCTTTGCCACGTCCAAACTAACGGCCAACGCTTCCCCCTTGGTCTCGGATCGCCTGTGCCCACCGGTGAGTCAAGTATACGAGAAGATCACCAGCTGAACGACCCTGACGGAAGCCGTATTGTCGATCATTAAGGAACTGGTGGTCTTCTAAGTACCGGAGGAGCTGGCAGTTAACAATGGATTCCATTATCTTGGAGAATAAGGAGGTGATGGCTATGGGTCTGTAGTTGGACGGATCCGAGCGATCTCCTTTTTTAGGGATTGGGTGCACTAGAGCTGTCTTCCATGAGTTCGGGACTACACCAAGAGAGTAGGAAAGACGATAAAGGCGCGTTAAAACCGGTGCTAACTCTGGAGCACACGTCTTCAGCACGATAGGAGAGATTCTATCGGGCCCACTCGACTTATGAACGTCGAGGGAAAGGAGCGCTTTACGCACTGCCCTTCGTGTAAACTGGACTTCCGGCATACGGCTCTCGCACTGCGGCATGGTCGGCGGTGCATTTCCCCCGTAGTCCAGGGTCGAATTGGATGCAAAGCAGTTTGCCCAGAAGATCGGCTTTTTCTTTAGCGTCGTGGGCCAACGAATTATCTCCTGTGTGCAGAGGCAGAAGGGATGGCTTATAAAAGTTCCCCTGGACAGCTTTGGCAATTGACCAGAATGCACGAGTTCCGGAGGGGAGACCGACTAGTCTCTCGCCAATTCTGCCGATGTGAGCCGACTTCGCCCCAGCAATTACTCTTTTAAGGGACCTGGAGGCAAAGTTAAATTGTTTCTTTAATGTGCTGGTCTTTACATCCCGTGTTGTCGCTGCATTAGCCCATGCTTGGTAACATTCCTGCTTTCGGCGGGACGCCGCTTTGCAGTTTCGACCAAACCAGGGCTAGGACTTGCCATCTGTGAGAATCAGGGAGAATGGAATGAAAAATTCCATACCCTGAAGCATAATATCAGCGACAGAGCCGGCAACGACATTGGGATCGTCCGGCGAGAAGCAGACCTGCCTCCATGGGTAGGATGCAAAGAATGTTCGCATTCTATCCCAGTCTGCTGACCTATAGTGCCATACGCGGCGACTGCCTGTAACTCGCGGCCGCAGCGAGTGACCGAGTGGCACTATACTGCTAATCAGGCAATGGTCCGAAGAGCCAAGAGGGGCCTCAACCGATACTTTGAAGCTGTCAGGATGTAAGGTCAGCAGAAGATCCAACAGTGAAGGCACGTGGCTTTCAGCATCTGGGATTCGCGTAGGCGTTGCTACCAGCTGCGTCAAGCCATATGCCAAAGCGAAATCGTGAACAGATCTTCCCGCATGATCGGTTTTGCGCGAACCAAGCCATTCGTCGTGATGGGCGTTAAAGTCGCCAAGAATCACGATCTCTGCGGATGGGACCTGCTGGAGCACGTAGTCTGTAGCCATTTGGACGTGGTCGATGAGTCGGTCCGTTTCGGCATCACCGCTATGGGACCTGTAGAGGCATACGTAGATGCGGGCATGGTCGTCGCAGTCTACACGTAGCCATAAGATGGAGAGGTCCCTACCTTCAAAATTGCCGAGGTGGCGAGAAATGATATCATCTCTAACGTACACGCATACACCAGCCTTAGGAACAAAGGAGTGTTCCAGTCCGTACCCAGGGTAGGAGAGGTAGAATGTGTCTGCTGGAGACGATATCTGCGTCTCGGTTAAAAAGAGCAAGGCCGGCTTTGCTATCCCCAGGTGGGGGTGGATAGTGTCAACGTTAGAATGTAAGCCCGTGATGTTACAAAACTCCACGGTAAACGTGACAAGGGGTGCCATGGTACGCCTTCTCTTGCCCCGAGCAGATTTTGAGAGCGCAGTTGAGCCCCCCCCCCAGAGTACGAGGGGCAGCCTGGCATAATCCGTACTGAGGGTGGACGTCCAGGGGGGGATTCTCCAACGCTAGCGCTGGTACCCCCCTGGGGTATCCTTTTTATTAACAGCGCTATCATTAGGGGGGTGGGGGATTTTGGGCCTCCGGAGACCTCACTCATTTCGGGGAAATGCAACGCAAGCGTTACTTCACAACCGGTTTTCTGTGAGGCCGTGGTATCGCACCGGTCGAGCCGGCCCATTCGTGCTTAAGCATGGCTCTACCACTATAAGCATGGCTCTACCACTATAAAAAGTTAAGACATGGATGGGTTATATGGAAATATATTATCTTCCATGTTGCACGGATGTAGTTTCACTGCTAGCCTCACTACTACGCTGACGTGAGTTTGATTCGCACCCGGGACAACGGTACCTGAGTGTTCTTTATGTCCGTTGTTGAAAGTTTGGAAGGTTCCCCACGATACAGGATATATTTCCTAGGGTGGTAGTTGTCTTTTTTCTAAAATAAATAAATAAAAATCTATTAGCCCCTTTTGTTTGTAGTCTAGGTACATAGTCCATTTGAATTTCAAATGATATATGAACGTATAGACGGCGCACCAGTGAGTTTTTTTTTCTAATAGCGATTGGTACGTATTGTACGACTTAAACCAACCTCCTCATACCAACATCTGGGGAGTTGTCGTTAGCAGTGTCTTACTAACTAAAACAAGGATTTACTAGACTAAATTATCTTTTAAAAAGCTATTAAAAAGCAAATAAGTGTTAAACCACCTATATATTTTTTGTATTCATTCTTCGGCTCTTAATTCAATAGGGAATTAATCGTGTTTGTCGTTGTGTTTATCTGAAATATGTATCCAATATGTATTAATATGTATCCAATGTGTTTTAGGTTTTTAAAGGTTCATAAACCCCAGCGTTAAATGCACCTATATTTTAGTGAACCACAACAACCACAAACAGGTAGTAAGCCCCGTAATGGAAAGTATAAATATTTGCAGTGGTCTAGATTTAAAACAAAATTATATAACAACTAGTACTACTGTATAATTTCAAATATTATAAAGAGAAGATAAAACTTACAAAAATGTTATTGCTATTGAAATAACTAAACTGTATTAATTTTTTTTAAAGACAGTAATATAATCGAGCGTATTATATTATTTCTGCTGGTTCAGAAACACGTGAAGGTTAATTACTGCAATTTAAAATTTGGTTATTTAACTTTTGGTTATTACAATGAAAAAGAAATCCATAAGATCTATAGGATACACGATTTGTATCACGATCGGTTGAGAATGGTACTCGTACTTCAAATCCAGTCAGGGCCAGGGACATTTTTTTTTGTTTTTTATATTATTTTGGTATTATTGATTAGTTATACCCCCGATGTTTGAAGCGTTTATTGATCTGCATTGACCGAGGGACAGTCTTAAGTATACTATTCTATGTTTATTCATTTAAATGTCTATAATCTTAATTTTAGTAACTTTCCTTTGCTCGCATTATTTTTATAGTAGTAATTATTAATAAAAAAAAAATATTTTCTTAATAATCAAAAATTGCTGATAGAAGATGATATTCTGTATAAGGTTTACAAGATGAAAATTGAATGCAATCATGTATTTAAAGTTCTCAATCATGTGATCTTGTTATGTAATTTCGTATAATCGACTACCAAAAGTAAATAGTTTCCAAAGTACCTTGAATGGACCATTATTCGCGTTGAACAGGTCATCTATCACGTAGTAGGGGCTTTCAACGGCCATAATGAACGGGTGCCTCTCACCAGAGTGGCGTAAATATCAGCTAAAATGTATCCCAAAAAATAACTTTCGATTTATTCATGACCATTCACGGCTATTCTCTGTAACGAGAGTGCATTTTTCGGATTACACAACTAATTAGCATTTTAAAACCTCTTTAGTGCTACATATATACAATATCATTAATTACAATTCATTGTTAAATAAAATATGTGGATTGTGTTCATAATCGGTGCAGTTAAAGTACTTCAAGTAATGGTCTAATAGCTATCCGATCTAAGGCTATTATTTACTTTTTTTAACAAATACTTTGTTTCCTGAGCCCGACAGGTCATTTCCTAATCTAAGTTAAGCTCGTAAAGTTCTTTTAAAAGACATGACGAACAGAACTAAGAACATTTGCAATCAACCTAATTAAGTTAAATTTAGCTAATAGCAAAACGTGTTCTACGCAGTAAACGCTGTACTGTAGTACTGAATAAATAGGAATTCGTCTCAATTTCAGAAGTTGCTCATGTTTTATGAAACGTGTAATTATATTTTATATAATAAATAAGGAAATATATTACCTTCCACTGTAATTCATAGTCCCTAAGTTTTTAGTTTATATAAATACTTCTAGGTTGCACTACATAATTATATTTTGATATAGATATATGTAAAAATGTTGGCTCGGACCTTTCAGCAAATTCAGACAGTTAGCCTTAGTGAAGTTTTTATCAAGGCAGTATTTATAAACAACCAAATATATCCATCGGCGTACGGTATTATTAAAATGCTGCTTAGTAGAGTACAGTTTATCAATGAGTACTTTTATTAATAAATGCCATTAAAAGTTTTTCAAACAAGCGTTTCTCTCAAGGATTTTCCTCTCTGGAAAATCAATAGCGTACATTAAGCCCCTAGGCAAAAGAAAATCGTATTCAGACCCTACACTGTTTAAACAGCTTCACAATCTGACCCCTAAACGGAGGGGACGATCAAAAATGAGGATTAGGTTATAATTGCTTCGGGTTCTTGTAAAGACAAAATAATTCTTAAGCATTTTGTAATATCGGTAACAATAGGAACAATGTTTATTTAAAGGCTTAAACACCAAGGAGTTTCAATTTAAAAATAAATTAAAGGTTTTTTGGAAAATTGATTAAAGTACTAATTGATATTTCAAATAAAGAATTACTATTTCTTTTGTGTAACGATCGGACGGATCTTGTACTTTTGAGTGACTTTAAGGGTAGAACATAGGTTTTAATAAAAATCTTTGTGTTGTCATAAAATTCATTCAATTTCATTCAACTTTCATCAAAACGACGACGACGTTGTTTCCTTTACATCGATTATCTCTACGTCGAACGATGAGTCACTACGCTTTTCACTCAATGTTCACTCAATGATGAGCAAGGCATTCTTCCTCACTTTCGTTTCCTTAATACCGTATGCCTAAAGTACAGTCTCACAGTCATATTAAATAACTATTGAAAGTGGCAAAGGCAAGGCAAGTACAAAAATGATGTGATGATGTGACTAATAGAGAAATATTTCATAAATAAATAAACTAAATCTATAATATCTCTTCTTACTATAAAATGTCACTACAGACAATACTACTGTTCTCATCTCTATGCAGGTGCACCCCAGTACCAACTTCTCCCTCTTGACCGCATTCAACGGAGAGCGACTCGCATCATCGACTGATACCTACATCGAATGATATTTCTGATCGACTTGACACCTTAGCGTTACGTAGAGATGTAGCTCCACTCTGCATCCTCTATCGCTTGTATCATGGGGAGTGTTCAGAGGAATTGTGCGGACTTATACCAGCTGCGGGTTTCCGCCATCGTCCTACGTGAAAAAATATCCATCCCCATCACCTGGACGATTGGCACGCCACCACTGTGCGCTTCTCCAGAAGCTTTTTGCCTCGCACAACCAGCATATGGAACAAATTGTCACCTGCCGTATATCCGAACCGATACGACCTTCAAACCTTCAACAAAAGAGCGTACCTAAAAGGCCGGCAACGCACTTGTGACTCTTGAGTTGCGGGTGTCCATGGGCGGCGGTAGTCACTTACCATCAGGTGAACCTTCTGCTCGTTTGCCCCCTATCCCATAAAAAAAAAAGTATTTAAGTGTTTTCCTAGTTGATGGAAGATTCTATTCGTCTTCCCCACCTTTCTATGAATTCTATTCTGTACATACCGATATTGTTAGTACTCGAAACGAAAAAGTAATTTTACCTATAATTTTCACATTGTTGCCAAATAAATCAAAATTAACCCTTATAAAGATGTTTGAATTGATCAAAGAAAATATTCCAGAATTCAATGCGAAGAAATTCAGACTTTGAATTTACGTGACAAAATGTTTTAAAAAAATTGTAGGTTGCAAAATTTTAAGAAATAAACACATGTTGTACAAAATATATTAAAGTATTTATTTGCGTTTTTTATAGAATAATAAATACACAAAATCGTTACACAATTACATTAATTTTTAACATAATGTACATTATATCGTACGAAAATATAAAAAACCTCTATTTTTTATATATTATACATATGTATTTGCGTGCAACAATTTCCAATTAATTATTATTCAATTATATATTACTAGAGGTAACTGAAAGCTGAAGTAAATGTATTAATATGGAATTTGGTGTAGATAAACCTGCAGTCATGTACATGTAAAGAAAGGCAAGATTGTAGAATCCGAAGGGATTGAACTTTCAGATTCCACAGACCTAAGACGTATTTCCGCAAATGAAACGTACAAGTACCTAGGTATGTCACAGGCGTTGGGTATAAATGAATGTAATATAAATGAAACTATAAAGCAATCGCTAAAGGAAAATTTCTGTGGCCGCCTGAAAAAAGTATTAAAAAGTCTTTTGTCGGGCGGCAATAAGGTGCAGGCCTATAACGGTTGGGTGATACCAGCTCTAACCTACTCCTTTGGCGTACTTAGATGGACTCAGACTGAATTGGATGCCCGTACACTGTGTCCCTACACTGTTAACCGCATATCGAATGCACCATCTACGTTCATCAATAATGAGATTGTATATCCCGCGAAAATGTGGCGGTCGTAGTTTTTAAAATGTCAGGACCCTCCATAATCACGAGGTATGCAATCATAGAGAGTATTTTCTCTCTGTTAACGTGGAGGTGCACCAGGATCTGGTAGCAGTTGGTAACGGACTTACTCCGCTTGGTCTAGGTAAAAAAAAACTGGCGGAAACCCGTAGTACTTAATGTTACAGATCGTATGGATATATGGAAGAGCAAAGAGCTGCATGGGCTTTTTTATCGGGCTTTAAACGGCCCCAATTATATATTATCGTCTGAGTCTTGGCTACGTTTCGGTGATCTCTTCGGAGAAACGGAAGGTTTTATGTATGCAATTACACATGAAGTTGTTATGATGAACAACTATCGGAGACATATCCTGAAGGACGGCACAATTGACATTTGTCGGGCATGTCATCGTCCCGGAGAAACTCTCTGGCATTTAACTTCCGATTGTTTTCGTCTTGCCAACGGCAAACACTTGCATAGACATAACCTAGTGGCCAGGATAGTCCATCAGTAAATTACTCTTAGACTATAAAGATCTATAGCCTTGTGGCTGTCGAGTTTCCGTACTACAGGTATATGCCCAATCCAGTTCTTGAAAATAGTCGTTCCACATTATACTGGGATCGATCTATTATCACTGAATTTAGGACTATTGTTGCCAATAAACCAGACATAGTGGTGATAGATCGTTTAGAGCGCCAAGTAATGATTGTTGATATTACCGTTCCCCATGACGACAGTCTCATAAAGACTGAAAAAGAAAAACAATTAAAATATTTGGATCTGGCCCATTAGGTTGTCGATATGTAGGATGTGGATTCAGCAACGATAGTCACATCAGCACATGGGTTGACTGCTAAGAGCCTCGACCAACACCTTCAAAGGCTTACGTTAGGTAGCTGGGTTAAGGGCCTGATGCGAAAGGCGGTCCTTCTTAATACGGCACGTGTTGTGAGGAGGTTCCTATCTCTGGAGCCTTAACATCTGGCAGCTTGGTACCTGTACCCGATACCTCTGGGACACTATTTTTTATATTTTTAAATCAACTTTGTTTTTTATTTAATATTTATTTTTTTTTTTTTAATTTTATTTTTTATTTAATATTAAAATGTAATTTATATTTTTATTTAATTGAATAAAGAGCATAATTATAATATCTTTTACTATCTTAAAATCTGGTAAAAGGATGACAAATGAATTATGAGCATAAGACACATTTAGCCATACATAGTAGTATGCAAATGTTACGTGGGTACATTATGATGGCATTTAATAATATCAAAAAAAATGAAAAAACAATTGCGAGTTAACTTAAAAATGACACACATGCAAAATTATACCATGAAAATAAAATTGTTAATGTAATTTGCCTAATATGAACACTACACACAGTCACAATATACACTTACACGTTGTCAACGGCACACACAAAAAGGACATAGGTTGACTTTCTTCCTGATAAAATAGAAATATTTTAGGCGAATGAGCCGCGGACAAAAACTAATAATGCATTATCGAATACTAGAAAAATGTAGTCATAATACAAATGTACAAATGAAAATTTGTAAAACCGTTATAATGTAGTTTACTAAAATTATGTACTCATATCATGTTTAATTTTTACCCTAGTGATTTTCAACTATATATTCCATTCTCTTTCAGTATATTTAAGCAATTAAGTTGACGTTATTTTGAATTCATCATCGTAGAACCCCAAATGCTAATATTCCGAACTGCATCTGTATTTACGACAAGTTTAGATTTACAAAGTTTTAAGACGGAACATTTCGTGATTTCTCAACTAAGACTAATTGGTTAAGCTCGTTTGTTTTGTTAGCCGTTTTGTTTTGATGGTACTTATGTGTTTTGTTATCTTAAAATGTCTATTTTTTATTCTTTTAAAAATTGGCTAGAGTATCATGTTTGCATTGATTTATACATTATGATAAAAACAACCTTTTTACAAGTATAAAGGGCGATGCGATATATGTATTTCGGAAAATATTTTAACTTCTATGATATCATATTATAATTTAAGCCTCTAAAGGTATACCGTATTTGATGTGCTACTTCGCTTTTAATTGCTAAAAAGAGGTATATGTGCACATAGTGTATATATATAATAATTTTGATTAATTCTAAGATGTTTTCAAAATCTAATTTATTTAAATTATTGATTTGAATTTAATATGGAAGACACTTATTGTACATTTATAAAATATAATGATGGTGTACAAACGAGGTATATATTATCCTTTAATAGTCTATAAGATTATGAAAAAAATTGTTGTCACTAACACAACAAAATATTTCAATTGTACGCCAAATAAATAGATTATTATTGAGATTAGATCATTTTCATTAAATATATACAGTGTTTCGGAATTGCCCGACTTATGTAGGACCTAATATCAGTCAGTGGCTTTAAATTTATCGTATCATATCGGAGTGCCCATCTTCCCTATTTAAGTGCATTTTTTGTATATACTTGATCGGAACATCGATAAAACCTATGACCAACCCTTTTAAACACTAGAGCGATTACGTGCATTTATAAATACTATGTGTGTATAATAAAATGTCAGTACTATGAGTAATTGTGGTGTTTTAGGGTCGCTACAGTCAATTGACTCTAAATATAAATGTAAGTTTAAGATTTGCAACATTTCTAGATACCGCTGTATAAGTAACTACTCAACATTATTATTTGTTTTAAAAAGAAAGACACCTTAGGACTAAAAATTAAATGAGTGTCATTTTCTCACTAAAAACCCACTAGAGAAGAGAAAAGTGTTAAACTTTGGTGTTAAAGTTTAATCTTTTTAATGTTTATTTTTTTTATAAAAAGACAACTCCCGCACTAGTATTAATTCCTGTGTCCTGGACTTTACAAACATTCAAAAAACGGACACATTTGCTTTGCATTGATTGCCTAAAGTGAATATATTTTTATGCACAGTTTTGTCATTCTATTATGAAAAAATACGATTACATAAAAGCACATTATAAGAAATGAGCCTTATAGAGACTAGAAGAGAACAAAGTCAGTAGTGACCTAACAAGTTATGCTTTTACTCATAATATCTCAAAAGTCCCTAAAAATTTTAATAATACTTTTTGTTAAATAATTATTCACATTTTGTAGGCACAAAAACTCTCAAAAGAGAGCTTTAACATACAGGTTGATAGAGATGTTACCAAAAAAAAGAACTTCCATTGCCGAACGAAATCCCGCCTGCCATATTAAAACTGGCACCCCTAGCCCGGATATACGAGGTCAGTAAAGCGAACCGTTAGCCAGAATGGACTGTTGTTAGTTCACGACAATGAGAGCTATATATCAGGCTGTGGGTTCCATACTCGCTGTAATGAACGCACGATCGCCGCTGAAGCGAGACAGATGAAACGTCTTCTATAACACGTTAATTTCATCATCAAGGGTAATAGGCACTCTGTTACGTGATACCACCATGTTTACCATTTCTTTTAGTACAGATATATTTTTAGTTAGATATATATATTGTTATTATTGTTATTTTATTGTTTACCTGTATCATATTAGGTATACTTACTACCCTTCTACTTGAAAAGATTTTTGTAAACTTATTTGAGTATTATATTCAGGAATATTATAGTACACACTCCAACATGAGATCATATTAATATCAGCTTTCATTTGAAACCTGTTAAGTACGATGCCTGAGAGTGATTCACTTATTCACGAAACTTATAGATCGTCTGGAACAAATAATATAATTACGATTTGATATTAAATTTATGGTATTGTATTTATGATATCGCTTTCAAATCATTTCTGAATAACAGTACCCACAGTATATATAAGTAAGGGTTTCTGGAGGCCCAACTCCCTCTCTCCTCTCTCCCATCTCCTCATCTCCCTCTCCTCTTTCCCCTCCCCGTATCCCCCATTGGGGGGGCCAAAGGGTGCAGCGAACTGACAACTCTTGAGTTGTAGGTGTCCATGGAACGCAGTTGTCACTTCCCATCAGGTGACCCGTCTGTTCGTCTGTCCGTCAATAACATAATAAAAAAAAAAAACACCAAGTAAAGCAATTTCATCATCTAAAAGTGAAGACTCATTTCGTTTCTTTTGTGCTTTTGACCGTTGACCAGCTGTTGGACAGTAAGAAACTAAACGGCGAGATGATAAAGCATTATTTCTAGGAAAAGAAAACAAGTAATGCTCAAAGTCATTAGTAATATGACAATCCAAAAGAGAAAATTACTGTAGTCTTTCTGAATTTAAAGAGGTGAAGAAACATATTTCTTTTATGCTAGGACATTAAACGTTACAGGGATGCGCGTTTTCCTGCTTATATAGCTACTTTAGGTACATAGGCTATAGTATGTAAGACGTTTTGAGACGTGTCGAAACTTGCCTCCCTGTATTTGTCCACTCCGGTGGACTGTGCTATAATTCCTCTAACTCCATCTTGACTCAATATACGAGTTCCTATATAGACAGATACATAGTGTAGATATCATATAGTGGGTATATGTGTACCTAGCTTACTACTACACCGCGCTACAACTAGCTTCAAACCTATTTGTTTGAAAATACTTTATGTATAAGTTTATAAGTTACATTTACTGTTGTGTGTAATATTCATGCCTACACTTTAAGCTGTGCTATGTGTTCCGATTTTTATACATCTAAATGCATTTTATACTTTACCGTTAGGATATATTAATAATAAGCATTGATGATTCGGGTTATGGAACAATTTCATTTGAACACTAATTCAGTTCAAATATGCACTATGCTGGCGCGCACCATAAGTAAAAATACTTACCACGCTAACAACAAAAATGTTCTAGAAAATGAGGTAAAAAGTGAAACTAATTCATTTTCCATATTATTTAATGTTTTTGAATTGCAAGACTTTGGATACTCAAGTTTTTATAGTAAGTAAGAAAATATACTATAAAATTTTTAATATACTGTAAAAATATAAAATTTTTTTTCGTTACCAAAGCGTGTAATAACAAGAAAGTAAATTATCAACCAGCCAGCTAGAAGAAAATGTAAAACATGTGCAGTAAAAAGTTGTTGTTTGAAGTAGTCCCTAACTGCTCGTTATGGTAATATCCTAATGCTACTTAATTGATGCACTGTTTTGGATTACCCTGTTCTTGGCTTTACCTCATAATAGGCTAGGTAATGTTTAATTATAAAATATAAAGATATTATTATTTTCTTTATTTTTAAGGAGGATTGGATGGGGATGAGGATTACACAAAGTCTTGTCCCGTGCGGGAATCGAACCCACAACACTCACTGCGGCATTGTAGTGGCGAAGTGACCAGTCTTCGTCTTCTTTATCAAGATAAGACCATCGATCTTCTGTATATTTATTAATATCATCAATTGTCAACCCTATTATTGTTTATGTATGTATTTTTACATGTACCTATCTGCAAATGTGTGTAAATTAGCATCGTATTTGTAGGAATGACTGCACATACATATGTATACGTCTTGCTCAAAATATATCCCATCTTATATTACTTTTTACACTAAAAATATCCTGAATTATATGTAATTACTTTTATGTTTGTCCATCCAAAGGTTGCCTGTCAGAGATTGCTTTAAAATCATATTGTTTGTAATTTAATTTTATCCTAATCAAATCAATAAATAAACCTACTCTTAATAGTCTATTATATAAATTCAAAAAGTACTTAAAAATACTTTAACTCATTCGCAATTACAAATGACCTAATTACAAATCATCACAATGAATAAGAGTTTGCCGCATAGTCAGAGAAGAAGCAAAAAAGTTGGTGATTAATGAGTAATTATTAAAAGTAACTGCTGTTGTAAAGTATGTTAGTCAAAGCAATAATATTCTTTATATATGTACTTACAAGTACAAGTAAATCGATTTCGGTGGCAGCCTTAATAGTCTGTCATAGGGCAGCGTGACGGAAGGCACTTGATTTACAGTCCTCATTATATCGAGCAGGTAGTCTTGGGGACCACTGTACGGGGAAAGCTCCTTATGGTATTCAGAAAGTTATGGGTTTAAGTCCCTTTTAAGTTAGATTGTGTAATTTCGCCAACTGCTTACGAGTCATGTTTTGTGGTTTAATTCCCACGCGAGATAGTCATTTGTGTTATGTATAATTTTAACTCGCTTTATTTTAAAACTAAAATTCAAAGTCAGCACGGGACTGTTACCATTTTGTTCTGCTATACGACTTAATTGGTCAATTCATAATCTTGAAATGGAAGACTTTCTTATTACTTTTTTTTACCGTCGTCGTGTTAGTTTTACAGTTTAGTATAATTAAAAGTATAAATTAAACTAAAAAGTAGTCATTATAAAAGTGAATGAAAAAACAAAATAGTGACAAAAATTTGTGAGATCCACAAATTTAAATAGTTTTTCCAAGTCTGGTTCTGTGTTCTTAGTTAGTCCCCCATGTTCCATACAAATAAAATTGTCAATGTGACAATGTACAAAAGGCGGCCTTAATGCAATCTCTTCCAGGCAACCCTAGTATGAATCAAAATGATTTGGAGAGACAGTGGCAGTTGGAAGTGTATATCAAATATAAACCATAATTAAGAAGTAAATAGAAATATTCTATATATTTAATCTACTTATACTATAACAAACTACTAATCGTACATAAATATAACATGTATAACTGCTTCTTGAAAAAAAAATAGACAAATAATATTATTATTTGCACATAATAATTTGTGTTACACACAAAAAAAATAAACATTTCAATCTGCCTTTTTGCATCTGTAAACAGGTGGCTTACAAATTTCAAAAGCTTTATGAAATGTTAACAAAGTCGTAAACAGCTTTACAAACTCTCGGTACACTTATTCATTACGACAGCTCTGTGTGCTCCAAGCCGACTAGCGACTGTTACTTAAATGTATTGCACTGTTGAGAACGCCATCGTGTACTCCATTGTAGAAAATAAATGGAAAAGATTTATTGTATTTATGGACATTGGAGTCCTATAATGTTTTGAAGCTAATAACAAATAGAACAGACAGGAGAGACAGGAAAACAGAATTATTATCAATTATAACGTGTAAGACGTGAATTATCGAGAGGTTAAAGAGATAGCAGGGAATAGAGAAGAGTGGCGATTGATCTACCGACAAGAGCAAAAAAGCTCTTAATTAGAAGAATAATAACAAACAGGACCAACAGCTATATCGAATATATTTGCTCGGGCTCAAGTAACCTTAGTATGTTGATATTATTTACATAATGTCATCAATCAGCGTCGTTTATTTTCTTTCACTGGTTTCCCTTCTTTTCTTTATTTCAATTTCATTGGAGTACTCCAACTTAAAAAAATAATAATTCCTAAAGTGGCCGCTTACCCGTGGAGCTCTTATTGCAAGAGCAAAACCAAATGAGGTTTTGCAAAATGTTTTCGTTTAATAAGCAACTAAAGAATTTAAGTACAATAAAGTGCTTATCTTAACCTTATTTTATTAATAACAGACATAATCCTTTGATATAAAAACAATACCTACATGTCACGTCATATTAAATTGCACATCTTTCCCAAAACTATTAGTCGCAAAGTTCGCAAAGTCAGAAAGAATCAATTTATTTTTATAAAAGTTATCAATTATGCGGTGTGGTGCTCGGTGAAGTAGAACAGGGCCTTCCCATCTCTTCTCGGTGGTGTCGTAAAAGGGGACTAAGGATTCGGACTGTTATCTATCAGACAGTATATATTTGTATTCAGTCATACAGTGCCCGGTTCACGGCAATAGACTTGCGCCCTATTACGTTAGTGGGACCAAATTCTAATGTCCTTCAAATAATCATCCCCATAAGTCAGTCGTGAACGTATGTATCTTGATTATACATACACTCATACGCGGTCACCCTTCTCAACAATTCCATAATTTATATTGTGACATGTTTCGTTTACAGTACGTATTGATGACATTACAACAATGGCTCACAGTATGGGGTAATGACGTAATCAAATTGCCTTGCCCCTCTACATTCGCGAGTTACACAAGGGTTAGAACGCACGAATACCCCTGATAATAGGTTCGATACAGTATTCTCTAGTGATTTATTTCACGTCAAACGGATTGGAGTCGAAGATTCCTTATATCGATGCTACGAGTATAATTACGAAGTTGTTTATAGGGGTCTGTTTTGTATCAACGTGTTTAATTTGTTTTGGTGTTAGATGTTTATAAAGATTCGGTTTTATTATATTCAATTTATTGGAAAATGTTCAGTATATTGATGTACCTAAAAGTTGTTATTAAAGGGCATTGTATATGTAAACAATATAACTTAAATATTTTAAGTAATCTTGTTTACATATTTTATAAACCCTACATACAAAATGACTTAACAGGTCATATACAGGTCCCATTAAATTGAATAAAAATCTCTTTGTTTTGTCTCTTTGTGTTTGTACCGGGCATTAAGAAAAAAAGAAAAATAGAAAGTATAAAACACTTTCTTTCCATTTTTCAAATGTTTTTCTGTCCACAAGAATGAGTGAATTGAACGAATAAATTCGATACGTTCTCATGCTTTATTTAAAAAAAATGTATAAATGCAACTCAAGCCGCAAAAAGGAACAGCTGCAATCGCAGGTGTGGAGTTAGTGTGTCATCCTTCTTGCAGTCCCGACCTTAGACCTTGTGACTTTTATTTATTTCCAAAAATAAAAGATAGACTTGGAGGAATTCGTTTTATAAACTCTGAAGCTGCCGTGGCTGCATATGAAAAAGTCGTGGAAGAAATCCCTTAAGAAGAGTGAGCTCACTGCTTCAGTCAATGGTTCCATCATGGCATATATACCGACTAACACTACCAACTAACAAATTAGAATCTGTATAGTTGTCTCAGTCTAGTAGTAATACTCGTAGTAAATTTAAATTATTAAATTCTCTTATAAAGCACTTTAGTGGGTAATAATTAAACTGAAATATAATTCAATTTGAAGCTACAACAACATTATTTTGCAATTTCATTCGTTTGTTTCACTAAAATTCAATTTGATACAAAAAGGTACTTACTTTTATAAATCGAGTTACCAATGAAATTTGTACGTGACAATTCACCAAAATAATTAATTTAAACGATTCAATAAATTTCATTTTGATGGTATGTTTTAAATATATTTTAAATAGCACGATGAAGAGATTTAAGTAACGGGAACAGCTTGAATTTGGACAGAATTACGAAAATCTCGAACATATATAACAGATCCAAAACATAAATGTAAAATGGAAGGGCAATTATTTGTCATTAAAAATGAAATAAATTAGAATTTAGTGTCAATTATAACCATGTTATAATGTAAATCTATTAAATATTGTAATATTAACTGGCCGAGCTGGACAAAGGCTTTAACATGATCCTGACATGCAACTTGCGCCTCTCCCACATTCATCAGCCCTTTCATGCACGTTTACTGCCGATCTGGTTAATATACCGAAGGAGGCATAATAGTAGCAATTAACTAAGGAGGTATTGTTTCATACCTACTATAGCAAAAATGTCATTACGACATATAATATACAAATTCCAATAAGTTTATCCGATCCTGAGTTAGAAGAGGTCTGAAAATGGTTCGTGTAATATAATAGCATCTGAGTGCTTTGGGCTTGGAAACTTGATCAAACACTCTCTAGTGCATCTCAATAAAGTAATTTACACAAAGTAAATTCAAGTAAAAATCAACAGTATAAAATTAAAATCAATTTCTCATTGGTTTTCTTATTGGAATAATATCAAATTGTAATATGTGATCATCTTTATCATAATCTTGTTGTTTGAAAATAAAAAAAGCAATTTAGATTTATTATGTATAAGTTATTTTTAAACGATATGTTATAAAAGGGTTAATAAAATATTAGACACAGATCAGTACGTCAGAAGGACTTCCCGGCACCAGCCAGTTCGGGTTATAGGTATGCGACCCTGACTTACAGGAGCTATTGCGTATACTCCTCAATCCATCTGTATAAGCAATACACTCTTTCTTCTCTTTCTATACTCCCTTTCCTGTCAACAAACAGCTAACTTTCCTGTCTAATTCCCAAAAGTGCCCATAGGCCTGCACTAAATCACGTAAATAATAATAATAATAACTACACACATTTCACACACAGAGCTATAAATCGGACTAAATGACAATCTGCAAAATGTGGGCGTTAGTTACGTCTCTGCCTGACACAGGCGTGAGTGTATGTATGTAAAATATGAAAAAGCAAAACGTATACTTGAAGTATAAACACTATTATTTAGGATAGAAGCAAAACCACACTAAGCAATTAATTCAAATAAAGCTCTTTTTGCACATTGAGACATCTTTCTTGTTTAATGGGCTCCATTACTTTAGCACCGTCAAGAATTCCACACAGGCGTTACACAAAGTACCTAATCTTGGCAATTTTGCTTTGATTCCCGTGACGTGATAATAAAAATGGCCTATACCCACTTGAAGCAACAATGCTGATTTAAGAACAAAAAAGATATAGGAGGGGAGCTTAGAGATCCACAATGTCTTTTAAAGATAGGGTGTACAATCGATTACCAATACTTCACATAAAGTAAACGCGATTTTTTTTTTCAAATATTTGGTATGTCACTAATTCTGGGGAAAAAACGAGAGCGTTGCTTCACAACCGGTTTTCCGTGATGCCGTGGTATCGCATTGGTTGAGCCTGCCCATTAATGAAAGAGCATGGCTCTGCCACGTTAAAAATGTGTATGTACAATTATACAGGAATCTTACATCTAATATAATTAAAAAGAGTAAAGGAATATTTACATTTGACTAAAACTAAAAAGAAAAACATAATCAAATAGAAAATAAAGATCGGGACTATTCACACAGATGCATGGTAAATTTCCTCCACATCGTTGCTTACTGGTAGCGTTCCTTTAAATTTATACATAAATTTTATATATAGTTTGTCGAATATCATTTTTAAGTTAACTATTGTTCTGTAGTTTATGACTAAACTAATTTCCATATGGTTCCATTAATTTGACCAAGCCACAGATGTAATATGACATATTATTTTACGTTTATAAAAAAAAAAAATGTTTAGGTTTTTGCTCCCAACATAGGTAGTCTATGCTCTAAAAAGCAGCAAATAACAATCTGTGCGAAAGTCTGTTCTTTTTTCATGTCTCCCCTTACTATAGAACCCACGACACCCATGAATGACAGTCGCGTGCGGGCCACAGGGGAAACGAAATGTGCAAACAATTAGAACGAGTTCTTTTTGCGCCCTACTAGGGTGGCACAATGGCACTTTATGTCAACGACAGCTCGCCTCTATTTAAATGCGGCTACGTCTTTCTTGCCCTACACATCTGTTACTTTCACACCCACTATAAATTACGTCGTAATACTCGAATGAACAAAAAGAATTTGATTTCAGTTTTTTTATTCTTTATCTAATAATTAGCATGCTTTAAAGATATATATAAGTCTTATTTATAGCATGATTACTTTCAGTTTGATAGACGCATTTATGTTTATCATACTTACGAGTATATGTTATGTTGCTTTATCATTATCTTGCATTATGCATATTATGCAGCAAGGGATTACCGCCATTTGTGAAGGCGGATGTTCATATCAACGAGAAAAACAACATGCATGCAAACAAAGATAAGATTTTGGATTCTGAAGTCATTGAACTTTCAGATTTACCTTAAACGCTTTTCCGCAAAATTAGACGTAAAAATATCTAGGTATGTCACAAGCGTTTGATATAAATGAATTTACCAGTAAGCAATCGCCAAAGAAACTCCTCTTTGGCCGCCTCAAAAAAGTATTGAAACGTCTTTTGTAGGGGGATAATAAAGTGCGGGCCTATAACGGTTGGGTCTTACCAGTCCTAACCTACTTAGATGGACTCAGATAGAATTGGACGCCCTGGATAGAAAACTCCGCACACTGCTGACCGCGTATCGAATGCACCATCCACGTTCATTGCTAATGTGGTTGTACATCCCGCGAAAGTTTGGAGGGCGTGGTTTTCTAAACATTAAGACCCTACATAATCGCTCGATATACAACCTTAGAGAATATTTTATCGACACCTATGAGGGAGTGCATCGTAATGTAGTAGCAATGGACAACGGACTTACTTCGCTCGCTCTAGCTAAAGATAACTCGCGCTAACTTGTAGTATTCAGTACTAATTATCGCAGGGAGGTATGGAAGGAAAATTACTTCCATGATTGGTTCTATCGGGTCCTAAATGGGCCTGATATAAATTGATTTGACTTAACTGACTGACTTGACTGATTAAGCTTCTACATCTTAGCTACGGTTTGTTGATCTTCTTGGAGAAACTGAAAGTTTTGTCTTTGCACTAAAGCTAAACCTAGTTAAAAATCAGCGTCAAGCATGACTGGCACATACTGAACTACATAGCTCCTTTTTGACATTGCACTGGATGCATCCTTTGTTTTGTTTCATTTACTTAATTGTTGCTTGTGTTCTGTTCTGTGTAATTTAAATTTTCCTGATATTGTGTTCAGTGTATGTGTCAAATAAATACGTATCTTTATAAATTGGTACATACGTACTTGAATAGTTACAAAAGTTGATCTAAGTCTTGATACACAATTAGATACAGGAACAGGCAATTAGATTAGGCAATTGGTCTAGTGGTTATTGACCCTGACTGCTAAACTGGAGATCGTGGGTTCGATTTCTACACAAAAACACAAAACAAAAGTTTGTGTGATCCCCAAATAGTGGTCCCGAGTATAGTAGTAATACCCAGGTATTATGTGTGTCCATTGATTGAATACTTCTAAAGTCCCCCTCGACACAGGATTTGTTCCTAATACAGGAGTTCTTTAAAAAAACAGAAAAATATTTGAAAGATAACGAATGAAAATTGTCTGTTCAAAAACATAAATCAAAGATAAAGTTTATCAACCTTTGAGAAGGATTCATGATATGTGGGTACATCCTCCGTAACCATATTGTTGAAATCGGTACAAAGAAATGTGTCACTTTCGCTTGGCGTATGTAAATCTATTCAAAAGATTCTTTTGATAGCGGCCTTTTGTAAAAGGCTGAAGTACGACTAAAAGTCCCATTTTTTCCTAAATACATAAGCACTGGCAATCGGAAAACTCGACGTGAGATCCAGTCCGCGTGAACCTATTCGATCTCATGCATTTAAATTCAGAATTAGTGGAAAGCCTTGCCGCAGACCAACTTTTTGCAGAAGGTTAGCAAGCTATTCCCCGGAGTTTTTCTCTAATGCCTCTTTCATTGAAAACGTGATTGATTTAATAGCCTTTAAATATAAAATAGAACTTTGAATGGGCGCTTTGCATTTCTAAACGTAAAACAACTTAAGAATGGGGTTGAAAGTTCTTGTTTTTATCCTAATAGTAACGATCACACCTTTCGAGTTCAGAAGGGTTGTGGTGTGACATCATAGATTATCTATCCGAAGAGAAGCTCGTGTATGGCAGGCAGAAAAATGTATCTGGGACATAAAAGGATGGTAGGAGGTCGGTTCGTTACGTTTTGTAGGTCCCTGGGGCGTCCCTCGCGTGGTGGGCTAGTAGCTGTGTTGCTACATGAATGTTTTATTCTTGCGTCACAATTCAGATTTGTATCTACTAGTCGAGCCAGTTTATGACCGCCTGTTGTCCCACGTTGGACAATAAAGGGGCGTGTTAATTGTTTTTCGTATTATGATATCAAGGTTTTTGACATTTTTGACTTATGTTATGAGCTCTGATTTAGGTTATAAAGTTATATCGTTTGTGATGAATTGGTCATTGGTAAGAATTTTATTAAGAAAAATCATTATTGTAGTTGTGTCACAAAGGTAAGTTTAATACAGCGGTTTGTTTTCCTTTCAGTTCTACTTTACTGCTTCATTTTCTGTGCAATGTGCTGAGTGTGTGATCTTCTTTATACTACTAAACAATTTCAAAAAAGGTTTTCCTTTTATTTTCAACATCGGATATGTGATAGAGTAATAAGCTAAGATAAAGTTCATACACTTATTTAAAGAGAAAAAAAAAGGATACTAAAGAACTATTTCTTAAATCATACTATAAAACGTTTATATGGTAGAATATATTTTAATATGATGATCATTTGATCTTCCCTCTTTGATCTTTCAACCTTCAAAATATATAAGATAAAGATTTACATGCTGACTCAGAGTAATCTAACTGAGATACCTGAGATGAAAGGCTTTCTAAAGCATGTTCTCGAGACATACTTTTGGTTAATCTTCGTGTATGACGTATACATATTTAAATTATTTTAATAAGATCCTTAAAGCTAAGAATCTATTTATCATTTTACATACTTGTCAACAATTAACCTGGATTGGTTCTATTAATGTTCAGTTCTTTGTTGAATTAAGATTATATTAACTGTTTATAATTAACCTGGTTTGAGGGATCTTAAATTTAAATGATATGTAATGCACTTATAAATCATTATAATTACAAAAAGTATATATGAATTTTTCTACAATATCCCACCAGTATAATACATATTTTCTTCAGCTTAACTTTGGCGTATGAACCGAAAAAATGACATTAAAGCTTTGTATTATTTTAACAATAATATATTATAACATTGTTTAATAAAATATGCCACTTCTGGGTAGTTGAATTAATTATACGTGTTTTTTTATTAGAAATAATAATACATACTTAAAAACTGCACTAAAAACTAGTAATAAAAAGTATCATTTTGAGATCGCATGAAAGTGTTAAAACTTTTGGTATAATAATTTTTGATTCAATTGACCGTTATTCAAGTGATATTAAGCATTTGGAAATTAAAGCGTACTTTCAATTTATATTTTTTACGATATGTGGTTTTCATGAACCGTTTTTGTGAAAAAACAAAGGTCATCTCATCAGCAAACATCTCAACATCTGTTCTATCGTATCATATTTACTTTTGTTTATTATACAAATTTGTAAGATTAATGTTATAAAACAATTAGAAATAAAAAGCTCTTTGGTTTAAGCCTATTACATGATGTTCCAGAAATGTTCAGGTTATTAGGTTTAAACATTTTAAAACCAACAGATTATATCAAGTCACGCAACTAACCGCCTCAAAGAATACAATAAGCTTACATAGGTGTCCAGAAAATTCAATGAATAAAAGAACCTACTGCATAGAGGATTAGTTAATAATCTTGAAAATGCTGGGGTACATATGAGGATTGAAATCACTAGTGTCTGTTGGACAGACAGAAAAAGCATAGGAATGAAATCACACATTGTGTTTTAAATAATTTTATGAATGGTCTTCCGTTTAAAATCTGACGAAGCTAGTAATGTTACTTTAACTCATAATATACTATTACTTTTGCCTTAGCTGCCTGGTCCATTTGGTCTTTCTTCTTCCCTTTCATTTAAGAGTTCTCCAGATATGGCATGCCAATTTCCACTTAATCTTGCAAAAAAGATTAGATATGGAAAAGAATACAGAAAGTGGGTACCTTTCACACAGCAATGTAGTACTGTTACAAAACCCAAAAATACCCATTACGCAAGCGAAAATTTACAAACGGCAAATAACTTAGTAAAGACACGAAGACAACAAAACTTACCGAAGTTTCATTACTTCTTAATTTACTCTGCGAAGATAAGTAACCGATATATATTACCACGGGGTAATAATTTCACTACCATTCTAATTAATCCAGCAAATAAGGCTTCACTAGCAGTTTGCCTATCTGAAGGTAACATTATTAAGATATGTACGCAAATAATCTTATGAAGCTTATGTATGCTTAAATTTCATGTAAAATTTTACTAAGCCCTTAGATTTTGATATATTCTACCTATAGTTTCAAATATGGTTATAATACCTACCTATGTATCTGTTTAAAGGGTAATAACAATTTATAATCCATTTTATTTCTCACAGCGAACTACATCATTTTAATATTACATATATTAAGATGCATCGTCTTAATATTACATATATACTGTGGTAACTTTAAAATAATCATTATATTCGACATTTTGATAAAGGTGAAGTAAGTATCTGGTCTTGGTAGTTTCACCTGTTTTTAAGATTGTTGCTCTACTACAAAAGTTAGTAAAAAGGTATGTGTGCGAAAATGTGTCTATATGCGATAATTATAAAGTTTCGCAAAAGCGACATAGCGTACCTTTCGTACAGAAATAAAATCAAGAGTCGTGGCGCAGGTGGGGCAAACGTTCGTTTGAAATAAATTGTAAATATGTGTATTTTATAATTTATAAAATTTATTATTACCCGTCATTGTTATTATCTTCATTTTAGACAAAGAGTAAATATCAAATATAAGAAATAAAAAAAAACATAAAATTATGGTTATGTATATGCAGTATTTATATGGTATTAGGCTATACACCTACAAATTACGTCACACATATTTTGTCACTTGTGACAACCCCTAACCCCCTAGTGTGAAGTCACATATTTTTCAAAATTATATAGCATGAACTGATATGTCATTTACTGCGGTTACTTTAAGGACATAATTTTTATCAAGTTAGTAATATTTTAAGATTTTGGTTGAGGTGACGTCACATAGCTTTTGACTATCCCTGTCATTTGCCACACAATGTCACACTTCGTTGGCCCTCTCCCCTTCAACGTGCGACTTAATTTATGGATAGCCCCTAAATAACCATCGACTGTTGGGACCGACTTACAACCTTTTAAGGATAACAATAATTAAACAGTCGTGGTGTAACCAACTGCAATTCCATAATTCGACTCCTTAAATCAAACCAATAAGTTTTACTAGAAACCACTAAAGAGTTCTACTATCACCTCGTTTTATCATCAGATCAGCTCCAAGATATCTTAATTAAATTATTGACATCCAAACTACTTATACATATGTATATACAAGGTTTCATTTCAATACGATAATATTGACTTCCAAGACAACTTGCAATTGTAACTATGTAGCCAATTACATAGTTACAATTGCAATTAATAAATGCGTGTTAAGAAAGTTTTAAAAACTTTTATTAAAATATAGTATCTAAAGTGAAGAGCCCAAATTAATGAACTGAATTATAATAATTTATAATATATTTATAACCACAATGAAAACACAGCACCCGCAAATTATAATTATTTTAACAACAAAGGTACAACTACTGTATACATAGGTACCTCATTTTCTGACAAATACCAAAACTAGAGGCCATCAAGGAATGTTTGGATTAGATTGTTTGCATTGCATTTAAATGTTTTGTTGTACATATTTATAGGACCAGTATAACTTGAAATAACATTCTATTGACTTTCTGTAACATGACGGTTCAACAGAATTTATTATTCATTTATACTTAATCAGATCGGAATCGAGTCATTTACACTGTATCATATTATATACTTATTCTGGCCAATAATACAGTTACAATAAAAAAAAAATTGTATGTTAAATATTTTTGTAATATTTAAATAGAGTGGGGTGATAAAGACAACAGAAATGATGTGATTGCATTACACAAAGTATGTATAGAGCCAAATACAATTTTTGGAACTCTTCATCTGCTTGCTATTAGTACACTCGAGTGTTTTTGTACCGGGGCTATTGATAGGTATAATAAAACCTCCTCTGTTTGGGACAAATAAGGCATAATGAAGCAACTAGAAGATGATTTAGGAATTGCAACTTATTAGAAGCGTACTGGCCTATTCGTATTAAAATGGTCAGAATATCTATCTATCTTACCAATTAGTGTCAGCAGAGTACAATGTGGGCGTTATCCGATTTCAGTGATGGTTGATAGATATATGAAGGACTGACTGATTTATGATAAATTTTATAGAGTATAGCATACTCTAAATGCTGTTATAAGTCCCTAAATAATAGATAAGATTAGCAGTTAAGAATGTGCTTCTGGAGAGAGCGCGTGTTTCTATTGATAACTGGCTTCAACGTTTAAAGAGCTGTATTAAAGCCAATGGAGATCATTTGAATTAGCTTCTTCTTCATTTTTAATGCTTTTATGCTAATGTATAAATTAACACACATTATAGTAATAAATGTTTTGTGCAATAGTAAAAAAATATTGTACAACTACAAATTATGGCAAGACTAGGTATTGGCAATAAAAATATAAAGACCATTTTGACGTTTTGCTTCAACTCACCTTTAATGAACGCACTAAGCTCAAGTATTAAAAAAAATACAATATGTACGCTTTTGTAAACCAATTAATAGAAAACCCGTTAATACGTTATTAGTACATTTAAGCTAGGTTGTTTAATAATTCAATTAATCGTTATTCTAAATTGTAGACCGTGAGCACGAACATTCAACGATTACGTCAAGTAATTTTAAGGAGCCCACTATATCGAGAATGTACAATAGCGCTGTTGGCAGCACGAATCCTTAAATTTTGCTTCCGTAAACACTGCTTTATAGCAAGTCTATGCCAAGAGCACACTGTTAATAGAATTAATGACAATGAACTACCATTCTTACAATTGTTGAATCATTCACTCAGCTAAAGAAAATAGTAAAATGTAAATACTTTTTTCTATTAAGGCAGTATCCTCTAAAACATGTTTAGATTTAATACGATACACTCTACAAGAGCCATTGGTTGCTAAGTTTACGGAAAAGTAAGAATGCAATAGCAAAGTCGACACTAGTGCCATTTATTAATCGTAGACATTTGTCATAATTACTAACAGCTTGTAGGGGTTTATCTAGGGGATTCTAGGAGTGGAAACTTATCCAATCTACAAAGTTTTATATCGAATCGAAGACAGTGGCGGTAAACATCCAACAGTTATTTAATAACCAAGATATTAGCCTATATTGTTGAGTTTAACACAAATATTTGAATGTGTTTTTTTTTTTATTTTTTATAATATTACAGTAGTAAATAAATACATGTTGAATAATAATAACAATGCTTTTTTGACTAAGTGTCAATATACTTATGTAATAGGGAATCAACAGGATATATATACAGACAAACAGTGCCCGAAATATATATAAATATAAACTGCGGGACAGATAAGAGTCCGACCACTTAGTCGCCTTTTCAGAGTAGAGTGTGTGGCCCTTTGCTACTTTTTTTTCCTTACCTACCTACCTACTACTACCTGCGTACAATAATGAGCTATTTCACATAACTCCATCCTCTATAAAGCAGAAAAGGCCTATTTTCAACCACTTCGAGCCCAGAGCTCATTTTTATGTCACGTCCTTCAGAAATATCTTCCGGTTTTTACCATCTGCACATGCAAACCCATTTGGTTAGCATGCTAGCACTGACGAGATTCAGGCTGAGAGTATCGTTAAGTTAGAAATATAATTTTATCTGGTAGGTCGATTCTTGCCAGTGACTTTGAGCCGCTATTCCAAATACAACTGATATTGTGGAAAACATGGAGACTCAGTTCAAGTTACAAACCTGCGAGCCTGACGTCATCGAGCTATTGCTAACTCTTCCCAAAACATTCGTATAAGCAATATCCTTTTTCTTCCCTTGCCTTCCGTTGTTCTTAGTTTTAACCTTTGATATATTTTATAAAGAGAGCGGTTAAGGGCAATTGGCTGGTCCCTATTACGTAATGAGACCCTATTCTAATTGGCAAAATAAAAGGTTTGAGCGTATGTATTTATAGACTCCTATAGTTTTTTCACATCAATTAATATTAATTGTTGTATTCATTCATATTAATATAAAATGGGGAAGGGAATACAATAAAATCTTTATTTATTAATGGAACGGAGAAGGAAAAACCAGGATTGAGATGATTAATTTATTTTATTTCCGGTCCGTCGTTTCACATTAAGAAATATTTCATAAAAAAGATTTGATAATTTCGGCAGAAAGGGAATAAAATTCTCTTGAACCCCGATTTGGACATAGTCGATTATTTTTAATTTTGAAATAATGTTGTAGTCAAATTGCTTCTTTGTTATAAGCTAATATGAGTCTTCGTACACGTGCAGTTCACAGAAGTATAAGTAGAATCGCGATTCTTATAATTATTTTCACAATAGGGCAGACTACATTTATGATGGCATTAAAGTGCATAAGCTACCGCTCTTTCTAGCTATGCTTAGACGAGATATCTCTTAAGCAAATCTACATACCCGTCTGCACTATCTTCAATCCATGCGAGCATTACATATGCAAATAAGCAGATAGGGTTAACAAAGAAGGTTTTTTTTTTAACAAATAAAACATATAATATGAATAGCGGATTTTTTTACTTCGATTTTTCTACTTCATGATAGTCATGTCATCTAAAATAAATAAAAAAAACTAGACAAACATCTTTTTTGATGATTCCCCCCTTTCTCATTTGAACAGGTTTGTATATGTGTGTCCATATTTTCCACAATATCAGTTTTGTTTGGAAAACCAGATAAAACGATATTTCGAACTCAACGATACAATCGGACTGAATCGCGTCAGTTCTGGCATGCTAACCTAATGGGTTTGAATTTCTGAAGGACGTGACACAAAAATGAGGGCTAGGCTGTAGGTAGCTATAAAGTAGAAAAGGCCTATTTTTACTAACTTCGAGCCCAGAGCTCATTTTTGTGTCACGTCACTTTTTTGCTTACTTACTGACTCGAGTTATGTACCTTAAGGAGTAGGTAAGAAAAAGGAGTAGCCCACACTCTACTCTGAAAAGGCGACTAAGTGGTCGGACTGTTATCTGTCCCGCAGTTTATATGTATATGTATTTCGGGCACTGTCTGACTGTATATATCTTGTTGTCTCACTATTACGTAAGTGGAATTAAATTGTGGTCGGCATAAAGTGGACGCTTCTTACGCCTCCGCACTCCCATTCGAAGATATAGGCTTGTGTGTATGAATGTGTTACAGTTAGATTAACTACTGGAGTCACGAGAAATACTTGATGACAGGTGAAAAATACTTTTTATTTTACTATACTATAGGGGGACAGACGAACAATCGGGTCACCTGATGGTAAGTGACAACCGCCGTACATGGACACCTGCAACTCAAGAGTCGTAAGAGCGCTGCTCGCTTTTGAGGGTTATCACCCTAAAGGTTATGCGAGTGTGGAGAGGGGAAAGAAGAGAAGGGGGGTGAGGATATGGGGGTGCGGGGAGAGAAAAAAGGAGAGGGGGAGTTGGGCCTCCGGAAACTTCACTCATTTCGGGGAAATGCAACGCAAGAGTTCCTTCACAACTGATTTTCTGTGAGGCCGTGGTATCGCACCGTTCAAGCCGTTCCATTCGTGCCTAAGCATGGCTCTCTTGAGAAATACTCGATGCAGGAGAAATAATGAAATAAGGTAAAAAAAAAACAACTTAAAGCCTTTCAATACTCATATGTAAAAGCCAGTGATAAACTAACTGTAATGACTGACACGTACTCACTCACTGTAATGAAAACACAGTCAAAGAAAATACCTAAAGAAACAGCATTACGTTGAGGGGGGTAAAAATAAAAGTTATTCCGCTCGAGTGCTTCCGTGTCCTGGCCACAAAATACGTAATTTCTCCATTATATAACCTCTTGACACATAATACCAGTAACATAAATACGAAATGGCCCCTTTTTGGTTCTGTCATTTGTGATATGAAGCACGACACATAAGCCTACCACAGCTGCCCGCAATATTAGACCTCATGGTATATTTTATGGAGAATAAAAGAATTAAAAATAGAACTGTTTTTAAATACCTTTTTAACAACTTGTGGTTTAAAATACTCTATTTATTACTCCTTTAAATAATTCTTAAAGGAAAAATAAATATTTTTTTGTAATTATTTGCTTTTAATTTATATACTAGTAATGATGTCATAACTAATCTTTAGCTTTGCGATTTTTTAAATTAACACTACACTTATTAATTATTGTATAAAGGCAGATACAGAAAGGCCTGCTAAAATTTTAGAAACATTATATGCAGCTATAAAATGGTTTATTTAATTTTCAAAACAGAGTTAAAAAAGATTCTTTGAAAATGCTTTTCTTGATGTAGGTATACTTTCCTAAACCTACGTCATTTTTGTCACATGTTTTTTTTTTAAACATCTTGATATTCTGGGCCTAGGTAATACCCGATATACTAAGTCATTCGTACCCAGTAGAAGACTTAACTTAGATACACAGTATTCGGATTTCAAACTTCTAGTTTGTTTTCAGAAAACAAAGCACAGAGTAAAAACCAATTATCTCAGCTTCAACCTTAACCTATAGAAACGAAATAAAATGGAAAAAGCACCAACCAGCTGATTGGCTATTACATTGCGACAAATTCACAACCGTACCGACTACTAAATTAAGGGCGTAATAACTTTTCGGTCCGATATAAACAGTGACATCTGAACATTGAATATAGGTTTATTACCTTTGGTGCTCTCAACGCCGCAGTCAATCCTCCAGAGAAGCAGCGACATAGAAAGAGTAAGAAGCATCTTGCCGCAACGAGAGTAAAATAACTCACTTTTATGGTACATCTTTGTACACAGACAAATTTTTGGCAATGCCGCCCTTTATAGGTGAATATCGCAACATCACAGATACACTTTGTTGCTCTGAACAAAAGTCCCTTCCGACACTGAACGTTATGCGACAGTTACAGCTGACACTTTTACTGTAAATTTACACCGTACCACAAAAGTAATTTGTGTACTATACGATGCATTGACACCGCCGACGTCCTTTTTAATATACCTTGTTGTTTTACCTGAAACAAAAAATATGGTTATATTTTTTATTTGCTATATTATGATTATGAATTTAATGTTGAATGACTACTGTTCTTTTGACCTTGTTATGTCTCTTCTTCTGTCCTATTTTGAAAATGTTCTAAATACAAAATCAACTGCACGGATGGCACACTGCCGCACCGAGTATTGTAGTTTTGTAGTAGTGTGTAGTTTCACAAACAACACTTTCTGTAAAAAAATTAATTGTTGTTCTGAGGGTATTCTTTGTGTCCGTTATTTGAATGTTGGTGTAAAGTACCAAGCGACACAGGAATTAATCCTAGTGCAGGAGTTGTCTAAATATATAATAATACTTTAAGGATAATAGATAAGTAGTTATTTAGACAACACATTTTTTGAGACACAAAATTATAAAAAATTTCGTGGGAGAGCCATGGTTAAGCATGTATGGGGCGGCTCTACTGGATTAATACCATGTCCTCACAGAAAACCAGTTAACAACCGGATTTTAGTGATTAAAAAATGCGTTATGTTTCACAGAGTGAGTGAGGTTACTGAAAGCCCAACCCTTGCTCTCCTGATTTTGTGCCCCCCCGAGGGATTCCTCAAAGGCGGGCAGCACACTTGCTTGAGTTGCAAGTGTCCATGGGCGGTGGTAATCACTTACTTACTGTTAGCGTAAGAATTATAACGTTGAAATAAAATTTAAAAAGTAAAGGAATTTACTAAGTTCGGAGGTTTCTCGATATATTTTAATCTTTCCTGATAGGGTGACAGTTCAGATATCCATGTATAAGTTAAGGACTGATTAGTGATTAGTTATTAATATATTTTTTTTTTTTTCATTTTTTTAAATATGTGTTTTTAAGCACATATTGTGCTTAAAAACACATATTTTAAAAAAAGCCGCGGTTCCGTAGATTTCGTTCCTCAAATGGCTGTTTTCAAAAATTCAAATATCGTCAACTAAATGTCAGAAGCATTATAAATTCTGGTGTTGGAAAAGGGTTCAGATTATTCGGATACTAGATGTCAGAATTAAATCCTACTTGTTTAAACTGGATTTAATTTGGACACCTAAAGCCTTTGTAGGCTTTGAAGCTATCCCTAAATGCGGTATCGTCAGTAACACAGACTAAATTTAACCAAAGAAAATCTAAAAGCTTTAGTAACATAATTATGAAATCAATTTAAAACACATACATCTAAAGGTTTTGTTTTAAAAAATTGGTCAGAAAGCTCGGTGCCCCTAAAAGTGCTACTGTAAGTTCGAATTACCGGTCACCCCGACGTCCTTGAACTACTGCTTAAACATCCCGATTCATCCGTATTTTATCCGTTGTTTTTCCTTTTTAATTTACACTATATTTTGCCATCGTTATGCCCGGTTGATGGCAATAGCCTTGCCTCGTATTAATTTAGTGGGTCAATTTCAAATTGACAAATTGTAGGTGATTATGACACCTCTGCCTACCCCTTCATCGTATGGTCCTCAAAATCAAAATTAAGCGATTTGTATTGCTTTAATAGTATGTATAAAACTTAATGACTTTAATTACATGTAATATAACTACTTAAATCAAGGATTTAAATTCACCGCCAGATATTTCGAGTTGCCTTGCTAATGTGTGTGCTGGCTGGCTGGTGGTGGTATATTTTGTGGGGACCTGTCTACTCTTTTACCCGTATATCATATATGTATTTATATATAAATACAAATATGTATATATAAGATTGCTTATACAGTTAAGAACCATTTTACTCTTTCTCTGTTTAAACGGTTTTTTTTTTTCTTTCGTATTGAAGCTATTTCAAATTTTAGTAATATCAATAATATAAGTAGTTCTTTTATTTTAAGTTGTGCTATTTTTGATGTTGTAATGTTAAAACACAAAAGTTATATTATAACTAAAAATTAAATTAAACAAAACTAAATAATGAAACTTGGATAAATTATGGTTGCGTATCGACCAACTCTTTAGTTTATATAAACCCTCAAATATATTAATATCCAGGTTCTATATCTTATATAGAACACACAGTACGGCTGTGCTTGATGAATAGGCGCACTGATTCGATTTTTTTTAAATGTGGAAGAATTATTATATGCATTCACAGCCACATGGTTTTTAGCATTGCAGTGTTAAGGGAACCAAGTAAACCCAGTAAGTATAATATCCTTAACCTTCAAAACTATAAAAATTGTTATGGACTTACCGTTTGGTTTATTTATTTTTAAGGACACGAAACGCAGTTTTCGTTATAAAATTTTAAACCAATAAATCGTCTTTTTTATTGTCATGACACAGTTTATAAGATTTTCTGTGATTTATTGTTACAATAAATCTATTTCTCCCTGTTTTAATTTGGTTACCCCCTTCTCTCTTGTCGTTTGAGCATTATAAAAGTTTGCGAGATATTTACTTAACATCGCCATTTGTGTCTGACGCGACGATAGGAACCTTTCAAATAAATTTGCTTAATAGACATTGTTTGTACTAATACGTAGAAGATAATAAAATAAATAATTACCTAAAGCTAAGTAGATACCTAACGTATTGAATTAAGGGTAACATGTGAACATGATAATTCTTGGATCTTTAATAAAGGATACGACGAAGAATTTGCTTTTCTGTGCCATGCCAATTCATTAAGGTTTAGCCTTGGCTATTGTTGGTGTTATAAACTAAAAGTAAGTGGTGATTTTTCGGCTTTTACGTTCTATTTGACTAACTTAATATTACATTGAGCTGATAAAATAAATGTCATAACTCTCTAAACTACTTTTCTATCAATCCTTTCGTCGATGGTGAGTTAACACATCGAAGGATATGGATATTGAAGGTAATTTCGCTATCGTAAATTTAAATCGTTTTGTAATTAAGTCCCGCTTATGCAATAGAACGACTGCCAATATATGACTGTTTATACTTATTTTGGCCATAAATACTATTAAAATAAAAAAATCATAATATTACATTTGGAATTGGTATCTGTCAGTGTATATGAATATTCGTTGTTTCATGTTTGCGCCAATCGGTGTTAAATATTTTCTGTGATATTATGAAATTAAAATTAAAAGGGTAACCATGAGTTTGTTTACCCCATTTCTTCTCATAAGGCTTAATCATTTGGGGCGATTATAGATAAACACAGATAGGTATTTCGTTATTTTATCTGTTCAATATTAATTTTACATTTAACAAGGCACTGTGAGTATTGATCTGTAATTTGAAATATTTTTAAATCAGACGCTATTTAATATTTTTTGAGCAATTTTTTTAAATAAAGAAATTTAATTTGGTATTTGCATTTAAATGCAATTTTTGAAACTCCCGGCTACTGAGAGGTACAATGGAACCTGTTCTGTTTATTCTAATCGGAAAACCGTCTGACCATCTACGTAGTATTGAAAGCAGTGAAGGAAAGAATTTGAATAAATCCTATCCGAGAGCAATATATTTCATCACGGGAAATGAATATGGCACCTAGAACCATGTCGCGTATTTTAAAAGATGACTTAGGACTTACAGCCTAAAAGAGTCGCATTGGTCATCATTTACCTGATAATTAAAAGTGAATAGCGTCGTAAAACCAAAACAACTTCTTAGGCGGTCTAAAGTCAAAGAAAAAAAAAGTATCGACTAAAAAATTTAATCATGTTCTATGGAGCAGAATGACCGAGTTTATGCTCATAGCTCTGTTATAGCTTCCCTATTAGTCAGCAAAGTACAACGTGGGTACTATCCGACTTCAGTAATGGTTTGGTGGTTGTGTTGGCTGTCAAGGAGTGACTGACCCATTTTTTTGTGACAAAACATGTGACACAAAGGTGTCAAAACATCGGCAAAAGTGAATAAAGATACGATTCTTGAGAAGGTAGTCAAGCCCATAACCAAAAACTTTTAGGAAGACTCAGCACCGGGTTCTGAAGCTCGACCCACCCAAGCGTGGTAGGAAATGAACTTTTCTGACTACATCAGAGCTGAAGACTAGCCGCCGACTAGTCCCGATCTTATTGAGTTGGATAATGATTTATGGTCGGTTTTAGAGACTATGACATACTCTACACACCATGATGAGTCCCTAAATAATCTATAAGATTGTAAGTGAAGAATTTTCTCATGGAGAGGGTGTGTGTTTATATTTAAAGCAAACTGTCCGATTCTTTAGTCGCCTTTTATGACACCTCGGCTAGAGATCAAGTGGCCCTGTTTTACTCCACTGAAAACAACAAAGATAATTAAACATTTAAATTTTGAAATAAATGTTTTATTTAATTAAACTGTTAAATTATGAAATATCACAAATAACGTCACACAAATAAACCGATAATGATTTATGGTAAAAACATTGTTAGAAAATGTAATATAAACTCCAAACTTATAATCCAGAAAGGTTAATCTATTAAAAAACTGTCATGGCATGTAAAATTTCCACCGATGTACCTTTTATTTAATGGAGCTAAATACACATACAGGCTAAACTGCTTAGTTACGTACATACATATCTATATACGCCCCTGCCTGTATCCATGAACGGGTGTCAAACATCATGTTTTTGCCAATTAGAACTAGTTCTTACGAACGTAATAAGAAATAAGCATATTACCGTCCATCAAGCACTTTACAAATTAAAAGTGGAAAAATAGAGAGTTCATTAAAACGAAAAGGTAATGGAAGAAAGACAATGGAGGCAAAGGGAAATAGCTTATACGGATAGATTGGACTGAACTGTAGAGCTTATAGACATATAAATCTGCAGGCTCGCCGTCAACTCGGCATTCACCAGACCAGATGAAAATTATTTTTGTTACCACTTAAAGTGAGCTAAGTAGGTACTTCTTGCTGATTATAAGGCTTGTCACAAACAATAAACCGATAATCCTCTCAGATGAACACATACAATATCACTTCACTTACAAAATAAACAGATAACCATCTGTTTATTTTGTAAGTGAAGACACTTTTCAAACTCAACCAAAGGCTATGCACAACAATCACGTATGTCAATCAGCGAGATCTATACCATAAATAAAAGTAGCCCAACGAAAAAAATAACAAAAAATACTCCTACACAATACAGTTTATTTCGAGCTACTCTCAATTCGTTGTACCATTTATTTCGTTTCCCATTTCCAAATGTATTATTGTCTTCTTGGCTGATAATATTTCTTTTACTCTCCTACAAAATATTATATATGTACATCTTAGTTTAAGAGGAATTTCGAGGTTTACCTTTTTCGCCATTTAAATGTAAAACTTTGATATAATCGAGATTTCCTTTCCACTATAATGTAAAATAATTTTGAGAAATATCCGAAATTTTGAGAATATTTTGATTTATAATTTTAAACTATTAAAGATGTCATTCTCTTCCTATTCCATTCCCTTTGTATAACTAAACACCTAAAGATAAACATACCGATTGTAACCGAACCAATAATATTAATAAGTAAATTATTAAGAAAATATTTAACCCGGCAGCGTTAACATCATTTAAATAACCAAAAAAAAAAGAGTACTTAACATCATTAATACTTACAAAAATATATACAATAGAACCCTGTTTCGGGTAGTCTAGTGAAAATTAGTTTGGTGCCTTGATAAGTACACGGGTTAAATATCGACGGTGTTCTGTTGTATTTATTTAAATATACGGTTTTACTCATGTGAGTATTTCGCGACGCTGCTGATTCGACGACTTACTCTTTGGTCGGTAACTCACGAAAGGTGTTATTCTAATAGTATGGGATATTTTTTGAAAATTAGATGCAGCCGATTTCGAAATTAGGATCGAAATTTGAGTAAAAATTAGTATTTGATGAATTAAAGAGATTCGATCCACCTTATGGTAAATGAGTAAAATTAAATCGATTGCTTGTACAAAAAGCTTCCACTTTTTGCTTTCGAATATTCTACCTGTGTTCTACTTAGGTAGGTACTACATCTTTTGTTGCTAATCCCGGCTACGACTGGCATTTTGACTAAAAGGAAATAAAGTGGATATGTCGAATGGGTTGGCTCGACCGGTGCGATACCATGGTCTCACAGAAAACCAGTTGTAAAGCAACACTTGCGTTGCATTTCCCCGAAATTAGTGGGGTTTCCGGAGGCCCAACCCCCCTCGCCTTTTTGCTAACCCCTGACCCCCGCCTCTAGTCCTATCTCCTCATTCCCCTCTCTTTCCCCTTCCCGCATACCCTCATCTCTCATCACCCTCAAAGGCGGGCAGCGCACTTAAGACTCGAGTTGCAGGTGTCCATGGTCGGAGGTTGTGACTTACCATCAGGTGACCCGTATGTTTGTCTGACCCTCTATAGTATAAAAAAATACTCTAAACTGTACCATCTTATCTAGTTGTTTCAAGTTGTTTGATATCTCATATAATCACTGCCCTCTATTTTATTAATTGCACAAAATATTGATAAAACCTTTTCGTAGCCCGTCTTACCGGAGACTATTTACCATCCAGGGACAAATAAAATTATATCAATAATTTGTAAAGTATTCAACTTGTGGCACTTTATTAATTAACATTCAGTGATAATAAGTGTCATTCGTAATTTACAAAATAGGAACTCACACATATGTACATATATTTTGTATAAATATATATAATATTTATAGTAATAGAACTGTCACAATTTACGTATCTCATTTTTTGACCATCTTGTAACTGATTAGATAGATAATTGGTATGATTTATTTAAAAATCAATTCAAACAATTTCTGAGGATGATTAGGTAGCACTCATAACTTCGTTCATAACGTTACTAAAAGTTAATATTACATTAGATATTTAATTCTAGCTAATATTGAACTTTTTGAGAAACGTTTTAAGTACAAAAGTTTTGAATACTGTTTATTAATTTATTTTCTTCTGATAATTTATTATTTACACTTTTCTGTAAGGTTTGTGATTCAAATAAAAATATTAATGAAAATTCAAGAAACTGGATCACAAAAATTTAAAACGACTGCGAAGAATGGAATCAGCACAGAACAAATAAATTAGAAAGGCGGGTTTTCGTAAAGACCCTGCCCATCGATGCATGACAGTTATCGTGGTATGTGTGTGAGCAGTGGAGTGCTGTAGAGTCATTGTGAGGTTGGCGTGGATCGAACCGTCGGCCAGGGAGACCCGTAGAAACGGTGGTGCCGCTGGCCGCCCGCGGCATAGAGAGGGGCCCAACCACAGCTAACCACCCTGGGAGGCTGCCCCGTCAGGTCGCGCATAATCCACGGAGTGGCTCGTCGTGCCGGTTGGTGACCGGATGGTGGGACCCGGCGACCACTTCCGGGAGGGTACGGGGGCCCTTCCGTCCGGTGGTTCGGTCACCGTCATGCTTCACCGATACATGATGACACAGCATTTTTAGTCTCAGTTTACATTGCCACGATGACTGTCATGCCTTTTACGCCCCTTCCTCTTCTATCATGGCAGCACAAAAAAAGAAAAGTGGTCTTACAGCGGCATCCTCCTCTCCCACAAACCCGCTTTTTGAGGTGGAGTTCACTAACATACGTGGACTCCATGCAAACCTCAACGCCGTACACCATTATATCCCCTACAGTGAAGTCGCCAGCACGAAGACACGTCCCTGGTTCAATCGCGAGTGCATCCGGGCCGTTGCTCAAAAGCAGTCGGCCTACCGCGCATGGATCAGGGCCCGCGCACGTTGTGACCCAGACATTGATCGCCTAAAAGCAGCACTAAACAGAGCCACTAGGGAATGCAAGAGGGCTTACATCAGAGCAGATGCCCAGCGCATTGCACGGTTTGGTCAAGAACTCGCCGCGTACCCTACGGGTAGCCGTAAGTTTTGGCGATTGGCATAACTGTTGCAGTCCAACTATTTCCAACCTTCTTCTTCCAACCACGAGCCGCAAGAGAAAGCGAATCTACTAGCTGACCTCTTTGCGGCTAACTCCCGAATCGATGACCGTTGCGCGCACACGCCCACCATTGCGTCCTGCGACTCCGCAATGCGGGATATTCGCATCCGGCAGAGGGATGTCCGTGCGGAGCTTGGGTCACTCGATGTCCGGAAAGCCAGTGGACCCGATGGTATTCCGGCGGTGGTTCTTAAGAACTGTGCACCTGAGTTGTCTCCCGTACTAACGCGCTTCTATCGCCTGTCCTATTCCTCAGGAATTGTTCCGGAGGCCTGGAGAGAAGCGAATGTTCAATCCATTCCCAAAAAAGGCGACCGCTCCGATCCAGCCAATTACCGACCTATAGCCGTCACTTCCATACTCTGTAAGGTGTTCGAGCGGATCATCAACACCCAACTAATCCGCCACCTAGAGGATCACTCCTTGTTAAATGATCGGCAATATGGTTTTAGGCCGAACCGATCCACGGGTGATCTTCTAGCGTACGTCACACACCTTTGGGGTGAGGCTATGGATAGGCATGGGGAGTCCTTGGCCATCAGCCTCGACATTGCCAAGGCCTTCGATAGGGTGTGGCACCGCTTGCTTCTCTCCAAACTTCCTGCATTTGGTCTGCCACCTAAACTCTGCAACTGGGTTGCTGCCTTCCTCTGGGAATGGAAAGCGAGAAGGTAGGGTTAAAACCACACCCGGAAAAAACAAGAGTAATGACAAACTTAGATAGAATTACCATAAACTTAGGATACAAACAAATTAAAAATATACAGATGAATATATTTACCTGGGACAGACAGACCAAGTAAGTAGGCTATGAAATCTTTTATAGATTTATTGGATAATAAAGACTGTGTTAGACGTAACATGAATCGAAAGAAAATTCAAGCTGAATAACTATAGAACACATCTTGCATAAAACTGTAGGCTCTAATAACACTATCAAAAAACGTATAAGAACCTATAAATTTGAAAAAAAAAAAAAAAACGCAACGAAACAAAAGGTTCTCTACATAACTAAACACAAAAAATTCGTTACCATGGCACGTAAGGGTTAAAGATTTTATAGGCAACTTATTACGCTCATAAAAACGCTTTCTTTTCTCGTCTGTTCCCTCGAGGTGGTAGAAATCTCGACATCCAGTCGTCATTTACTGAAGGAATCCCATTACTAAAATTGCGCTACTTGCGTAAGCAGTTTTATTTTATGTCCCACCACCAGACCCATGTTTATTACGTCCTGGTATTTACTTTTTAATGTTATGTTTAGGATTAGCTTTATACGATCTAATTTTGTCTCTACCTTTATGACTTTAGACGCTTTTCTTCAAGTATTTTAATTTAGAAACGTACATTCAGTAACACAAATAAAAAGTAAAGATCACAGCCAATGACGTAGAGATTGAATCTAAACGTTTGTTGTTCGGGACGCTTTTGTCACATAGCTTAGCAAAGTATGTCTGCGTATGTGTCTTGTACTCTTCTAGGCTGAAACATCAGTATTGATAGCCCGGACTAATCGGCGTTCTGCACATGACAGTTATCCGATTTTTATATCCCCAATGAAAAAGAGAGCTGTTATAAGTTTGTTGTGTGTGTATAAGTATGTGTGTTTGTCTGTGGCATCCCAGCTCCTAAATGAATGGACAAATTTTCAAGCGTTTTATTAGGTTTTTGTTTAAAAGCTGTAGTAATGGATAGTTTTCTTAGGTATGTTGTAAGAAAATCTGCTCTATCTATCTGCTCAGCGGTTGAAGATCATTAGCTATTTTCTGCTCTTAAAACTCTGGAAAAAATATAGAGCGAAAAGAAAAAAAACGCAAAACATTGCTAAAAGCGTCAAGCACAATAGTGAGTTTAATGTTTTGTTATTTCAATTTATTATTATTACTATATCTTTATTCTAGATATTATATGCAATATAAATACAAAATACATTTAAAAATATAAAAAATAGTAGACCACCGACATCGGGTACAGGTTCCAAGACACCGGTGGTCAGGGCTCCAAAGATAGGAACCTCCTCACAATGCGGGCCGTGTCAAGGAGAACTGCCTTCCGCATCAGTCCCTTGATCCAACTATCTAACGAGAGCCTCTTAAGGTGTTGGTCGAGGCTCTTAGCTATTAATCCGTGAGCAGATATGACTATCTGAACAATGATCGTCGAATCCATATTCCACATATTGACAATCTCGTGAAACAAATCCAAATATTTTATTTGTTTATCTTTTTCAACTTTAACTTTTTATGATTTTTGCTGGTTACGATTAACAGTGCTTATTACTATATTTACTTAATGTAAGTAATGCTATAATGAACATTATCAAATTTTATATTTTATACATGTAAATTGTACTTATTTGTAGGATACCTGTAAAACTTTGTAATAAAAATAGTTTTTCTTTGTGGTATAGTATTAAAAAATACTTTCAAGTGGCTCAATTAGTTCTGAATGATTTTTGATATATCTAAGAAATCTTTCTATATAAAGCGTTAAATAAAAGGCTTCCTTATTTTACTTATCAACCTTTTCTTTAAGAATCATTTTTAAATAAATAGTTAAACCTTAGACTGGTGTAGAAATATAATATGATATAACATAACATATTTCTCTTTCTTATCCACCTTAAAGTGACTAGCAGATAATGCCTTGGGTATTAAGTCCTCCTCTGCTCAAATTATGCATTATGTTTAAAATAAATATATAATTTTGTGTCATAAATCTATTAATTTCTTTGTATTAATATTTAAGAGTTGCTTTTTAATAATATTTAAGTGTTGCATTCAATTATGAAATATATGAGATGAAATCTTAAGCATTTTCTCTATACAATAAACCGAAAACAGCAGAATAAGAAATTAAGTTTGATATTACAATTTAAATACCCACCTACCTATTTAGAATCTTTCATAAATATTATTAATTTTATTAAAAATAAGAATACATCACTTAAGTCTTTTGCCTCGCACAACCAGCTTGTGGAAGAAATTGTCACATGCCATATTTCCGGACAGATATGACCTTCAAACCTTCAAGAAAAAAGCGTACTCCTGCCTAAAAGTCGGCAACGAACTTGTGACTCTCACTTACGGGTGTCATTGGGCGGTGGTAGTCACTTACCCTATTCCATAAAAAAAAATGAACACTATACTAACCATTATAATCAGGACATAATTCTCATAACACACTAAGATTATATCTATTGTACGCCTTATACAAATCTATATTACGTTATTTGAATATGTGTTTGGAGACAGAGATTTCAATTCAAATCGATCTGAAGCGCTTGGCTGATCAATCGTTTCATGCATGTTACCTTATCATTCCATGAGGAATATCTATAATACATAATAGTATATACCTCTATAATATTGTATATATGTAAACGACGAGATATGATTCAGGCTCTGAAACGTAATCCTAATTAATATAATAAATGCCAACGTGAGTTTGTACAGCTTTCTCCCCCTTAACTACTCAACGTCAGCTTTACTCAAGAAAGTTTCACGATGATGAAATTATGCATACACGTTTTCAGAGGTACTTAGAAATTGAACCTTTTATAAAACAAAATAATTGTAGCTCTCGAGGAATACCTGAATTAATTGACAAAACCGATATTAATACGAACGAAAATTCAGCATAAGCTAAAATTAAAACTATTACATTTTTCCTATCCATTGATTACTAGGAAACATTTAGTATTTCGTGTTAATTAATGGACGGCTTGTAATTGGGATATATTGATGACAAAAAACCAATTAAAAATGGCAGTTTGCTAAAAAATGTTAGCTCTTGATGTTGCAGTGTTTATTTGTATTGATTCTTGTTTTGAAAATTTAGCATTCTGTTTATGGTAACTAAATATTTGATGAAACCACACTATATATTGAACCACTGAATGCTCGGGCAGAAATTTGGCTGCGACCCGATCGTTTAGAACCACGTACCTCGGTTGACATTTCGTACCGTATACATTATACACTTATAATTATGACTATCGTAAGCATACTTTTATTTACAATGTGACAGATAAGAACTTACTTACATCGTACATATATACTTCAAATGTCAGCAATTATCTGCATTTTAGTTTTGAAGATTTAAGTTATCTTGCTTGATATAATTACTTAAGTAAGTACTACTTAAATTAGAGGCTCGGACTACCCATCAATGTGTATGAGCTATGTGACCCTTACTATCTCGAAGACTTCCTAATCTATCCAAATAAGCCACATAATTTTACTTTCTTTTCCTTAGGTAACAAAAAGTGGTTGTGTAAAATGATTTATAAAGTTTATCACTTACTAATATATTAGATATGAGGAGAGAAAAAAAAAATCAATGGATTGAATTGTACAAGATTAACGATTACATAATAATATTAGGTGAGAGATTAGTTTGTGAAACTAGCTTTTATTAATACACTACCTAAGTAAATTAATTTGTTGGCTGAGTGATTTAATAGTAACAAAAACTTATGTTTCAAAGTTTTAATTGGGATAGTTCGTAAAATAATTTTGTTCAGGGTCAAAAGGATATAGAAATATTATGACTCCCTAATTTCGAAGGTATTTAGAGTGAATTGTGTTGTTTTTTTAACATTAAGGCATCGTACAACTGCTAATATGTGCTTGACCATTGACACGATCTTAAAGTTTTAATACTCTTTTAAACAAACTCTTCTTAAACATGTTAATTACATTATTATGTAAAACCTACTACACACACACACACACACACACACACACGCACACATTCATAAAGGCTATTAATATGACTGTATCTAACAAAATAAAATATGTATCTAATAATCAAATTGTGACTATTCGAGTCCACTTGTTTTTGGGAAGGAACTGACTCCCAACATATAGCTCACTCTAATTTGGGAATCAGGGCTGTATATTAGTGATCACTTCTTGTAGCAATAAAGAATTTTTTTTATGCTATAGGCAACGAGCGAGAGGGGCAAACGAGCAGACGGGTCACCTGATGGTAAGTGACTACCGCCGCCCATGGACACCCGCAATTCAAGAGTCACAAGTGGGTTGCCGGCCCTTTAGGTAGGAGTACGCTCTTTTCTTGAAGGTTGGAAAGTCGTAGCGGTTCGGAAATACGGAAATACGTATTTTATGCTTTTATTCACAATGTGTCAGAAAGGAACTTACTTACATCGTACATATTTACTTCAAATGTCAGCAATTATCTGCATTTTAGTTTTGAAGATTTAAGTTATTTTGCTTAATATAATTACTTAAGTAAGTACTACTTAAATTAGAGGCTCGGACTACCCAGCAATGTTTATGAGCTATGTGACCCTTACTGTTATTATTATTATTTTTATTTACTTTTTTCTCAGCTCTTTCGACCGTTTTTACCACATTTACGGATGGGAACCAAGTAAATGTAGAGTGTGGTGTGTTACGTTCTTATGCTGTGTTGTGAGGAGAGCCTTTTTCATTTTCATCAATCTGCATGAATTTTCTAACTATTTTATTATTATTTTTATTATCTCTTTATTATAGTTAATATACATACATATAAATTACATTTTTAAATATACAATATAAATATAAAATACATTTAAAAATATAGAAATAGTAGACCACCGACACCGGGTACAGGGACCAAGACACCGATGGTTAGGGCTCCAAAGATAGGAACCTCCTGACAATGCGGGCCGTGTCAAGGAGAACTCCCTTCTGCATCAGTCCCTTGATCCAACCATCTAACGAGAGCCTCTTAAGGTGTTGGTCGAGGCTCTTAGCTATTAATCCGTGAGCAGATATGATTATTGGAACAATGATCGCCGAATCGATATACCACATATCGACAATCTCGTGAGACAAATCCAAATATTTTAATTGTTTATCTTTTTCAACTTTCACGAGATTATCGTCATGAGGAACAGCGGACAATCATTGCGCGGCGCTCTAATGGATCTATCACGACTATATCAGGCTTATTGGCATTTATAGTCCTGTCAGTGATGATAGATCGATCCAAATACAATGTAGCACGACCATTTTCGAGAACTAGGTCGGGCACATACCTGTAATATGGCACCTCTAAACTCACAAGATTGTATTTAAGGGCAAGTTGTTGATGTACTAGTCTGGCCACTTGGTTATGTCTATGCAAATACTCACCGTTTGCAAGACGAGAACAACCAGAAATAATATGCCTGATAGATTCACCGGGACGGTGGCCTGCCCGACATATGTCGACCGTACCGTCTTTCAGAATAAATTTCCGATAGTTATTCGTCATAACACTTTCATCCATAATTGCAAAGACAAAACCTTCAGTTTCTCCAAAAAGATCACCACATCGTAGCCAGAATGTAGAAGCTTTTACGTCTACATCAGGCCCATTTAGGGGCCGATAGAACCGACTATGGAGCTCTTTGTCCTTCCATACCTCCGTGCGATCATTAGTACTGAGTACTACAGGTTTGCGCCAGTTCTCTTTAGCCAGACCGAGCGGAGTAAATCCTTTGTCCACTGCTACAACATTACGATGCACTTCTACATCGGTAAGAAGAAAATATTCTCTGAGGTTGTATATCTCGCGGTTTTGTAGGGTCTTAATGTTTAAAAGACCACGACCTCCAAACTTTCGCGGGATATACAATCTCATTACCGATGACCGCGGATGGTGCATTCGAAATGCAGTCATCAGTGTACGAACTCTCCTATCAATAGCATCTAGTTCAGTCTGAGTCCATCTGAGAACACCAAAGGAATACGTGAGAACTGGTATAACCCAACTATTGCAGGCGCGTATCTTATTAGCGCCTGACAAAAGACTTTTAAGTCCTTTTTTCAGGCGGCCAAAAAACCGGTCCCGCAATGCCTGTTTCCCACTAGACTCAGGTATTCCCAAAGACTGTGGTATACCCAGATACTTGTAGGTTTCAGCAGCAGAAAGAGATCTAAGTTTAGTTGAATCTAAAAGTTCAACTCCTTCAGATTATACTACTACGCCTTTCTTTACGTGCATGACTGCACACTTGTCTACTCCAAATTCCATCTTGATAGAGTTACTAAAGTTTTCAGTCACCTTTAGTAACGCTGTCAGTTGCAATTTACTGGGTGCAAATAGTTTCAAATCATCCATATATAGAAAGTGAGATATAACTTGATCATCTTTCCGCAACTTAAAACCTAGCCCTGAACCCTCTAACAAAGTGCTGAGAGGATTTAAAGCTAGACAGAACCACAAGGAACTCAGACTATCCCCTTGAAATATGCCTCGCTCGATCTATAATGGTACATCGTTAGCTATAATCTGCCGACATCCTGGATAACGAAGAACCGTTCTCCATTGGCCCATACATGACTTCAAGAAAGTGCATTGAGTTGTATCAATTTTATACAAGTCCAGCATCCTCAAAAGCCATGTATGTGGAACCGAGTCATAAGCCTTCTTGTAATCTATCCAACTTGTCTCCAGATTCTTGCGATTACGACATACTTGTTGGCTAATGGCCATATTCATGATAAGGAGCTCTTTGGTGCCACGAGTCCCACTCCTACATCCATTCTGAAAAACAGAAATGATCGAATTTTTATTTAAATGAGATGTAATTTTTACTCTCAGAATAGCTAGTATAGTAAGAAGCTTATAGACAGTTGGTAAACATGTTATTGGTCTAAACAGGTAATATGGACAATAACTGTGATGTATTGTTTGTCCCCAAGTGCACAGTGTGTGATGATGACGGGATAGCCAAACTATTCCTTACGTCAAAGCGTATCCTCTCAAGTACGGTATCATCAAGCATGTGACAGCGCTGTATAGCCCGCACTTGATCCGATAGTCGTAGGGCTAACACGTTGACAGCTGGCTCAAGCTCCTGAAACAGAGACACTAAACGAACACGGTACGGTGAGGTTGGTTCCCAATTCCTTAGCCCGATAATATGCCCGCATGACATTTTCATTCATAGAAGTAGTCCATTTCATGCGGCGCACATCACCACCGGCAGCGGGGGCCTAGTTCGAAGACAGTGGTCGTTGGGGTCCTAAACTAGACGGTGGCCGGCCTCTCCCCTGTCGACGTACAGGCGTTGGCGACGTCGGCGGAGAGAAATACTCGTCGCTGGAGGTGGAGCTCGACGTCTCACTGATATGTGCGATGGCCGCTGGGAGACGGAGCTGTGCGATGAATCCGGAGATAGAAGGTGTGCATCTCTAAATCTGGCTTTTGCTCTTGTTATCATTCATACGAGTAATTTTTATTTGGTGGATGGGTGACATCTCGTCTCGTCGATCATGTCATCTTGATAAAATATTTGCATTGAATTTTTTCTTGATTTTTCTTTTCATGGTATAATATAATTTTATATTCTTATTGTCAATTTACTGATATATTTCAATAAATAAAAACAGTCTGAAAAATAATATGACGCTAACAATTAGTGTAGCCAAAATTCAAAATCCATTGAGGCTATTTTTGAACATGTTTTTCTTTTTATTTTTATCAACAACAATTTCAATTATAAGTTATCAGTATTTTATATTTGTCGTTAACTTCTTACATTCCTTGTTAAATTCCGCGCGCGATGTGTTATACATAAATACATACACTCGTGCTTGTATCTCGGCGTGAAATGAGGAAAGGCAGTAATTCCAAGGGAAAAGAAGGATAAGGGGGGTAGGAGAGGGATTTTGTTAGGGATTTTGCTGCTACGGATGGATAAGCAAGTGTAGCAATCGCTCAATTGGGTCCATGTAATTATAACTGATGATGCTAGGAAGCCCTCTAAACAAATATTTTATTCATGGCATAAAAGAGCCATACTTAATCACGTATGGGCTAGCCTGGTCGGAGTAACACTACGGCCGCACAAAAACCGGTAGTCACGCTATGCTTGCGTTATGTTTTACCATTGGTGTGAGGTGAGCGAACGCCCAACGCCTCTTTTCCTTTTTGCCATCCTTTGCTAATTGGCAAAATGCGGGTGTTTAATACGCCTCTGTCTACTCCTCAAGGTATACAGGTATGAGCATATGTATGTAATGTGATGGACATATATCAAATACATACATATAGAACTTTTCTTTTATAAAGTCGGATATAAAAGATTTTCAAGATCCTTCTTCTTAATCCTTTCGACTCGTAAATCACTGTCTTGGGCGTTCCTACATATTTTATTCTGAATGTAAGTAACGCCCACTGACAGACATAAAATAATGTTGTATAGACCTTGTTCTCATCATTGTTTCACTAGCATAACACTTTCTGAAGTTATAAAGTAGCAAATAAGCACACAGCCCACCTACAGTTTTTTAAGTTACTGCTAATTACCCTTAAGCTCGCATACCATACATTTAATTCCTGGATTTAGTCTACAACTTTTTCAGAACAGAGCATTCATGACCCTCGTTAGACTTCTAATAAATCGGAAATTATTATCAAATACAATCAATGGAAAACAATAAGGAGTAAAAATACATAAAATTGGTTTTCTTAACCGTTATAATGAATATCGACTGGCTCGTCGGTTTAGCGGTTAGTGACCCTGACTGCTGCTGTTGACTGTCCGAGGTCGCGGGTCCGATTCCCACCCAGGACAAATATTATTACAAATATTATAGTATCTGGATGAAATTTATTTATAATATGTATGTATTTAGAAAGTCGGTATATAGAAGCTCTTCTCAATTTGGGTTAAGTCGGCCGTGTGTGAGATGTTTTAAGTAATTATCATTATTCCCTATATTTAAATAAATACATACATATATATATATATATATATGTATATACTATTTTTAAATATACCATATAAATATAAAAAATATTTTAAAAAAAGACCAGCGATATCGGGTACACACGAGGGCCTTCTGACTATGTGGGTTGTTTTGAGGAGAACTGCCTTCCGCATCGGTCGAGATCCTTTCAGATCACAGTGAGGTCCTTGACTATTAATTTGTGTACAGATATGAGTATAGGAACAATGATCACCGAATCAATATTCCACATGTCGACAATCCCCTTATCCCGGTCTATAATGTCTTCTTATCCCTATAAAATGTGGCTCGACCTTTCTGGAAAACTGGATCAGGCACATACCCGTTGTATGGCACCTCTAACTTCACAATGTTGCATTTAAGGGCAAGTTGTTGATGTACTTCCGTGGCTACTTGGTTATGCCTGTTTAAATACTCACTGTTCGCTAGACGAGGACAACAAGAAATAATATATATACCTGATAGATTCACTGGGACGGTGGCATGCCCGACATATATGTCGAGTGTACCGACAAATTTCCGATAGTTATTCATCATAACAACTTCGTCCATAATTGCAAAGACAAAACCTTCAGTTTCTACAGAGAGATCACTAAATGAGAAGAGATAGCCGATGTATAGAAGCTTTTGAGTCTGCATCAGGCCTATTTAGGGGGCGATAGATCTGAACATGGGGCTCTACAGGTTTGGGTCAGTTCACTTCAGCTATAGCGATCGAAGTGAGTTTTTTGTCTATTGCCATAACAATACGACGCAGTCCCTCATCCCTGTCGATAAAATATTTTCTAAGGTATCTAGCGATATATATCTAGCAATTGTATGTATGATTTTTCCGGCGGCCAAAGAATCGATCCTACACACGAACACACTAGATTTGGGTATTCCCAATGACTGTGATATACCCAGATACTTTTAGGTGTCAGTAGCAAAAAGAGATCTAAGTTTAATTGAATCTGAATATTAAACTCCTTCAGATTCTACTATAACGCCTTTCCTTACATGTATTACTACACACTTGTCCACACCAAACTGCATCTTGATAGAGTTACTAAACTTATCAGTCACCTTTACTAATGCTGTCAACTGCAATTAACTGAGGGTAAATAGTTTGAAATCATCCGTATATAGAAAGTGAAATATGACTTTATCATCCTTCTACAGTCTATAACTTATCCCGGAACCCCTTTAACTGAGAGAACCTCTAAGAGAGAGTAGTGAGAGGATTCAAAGCTGGGCAGAAACAAAAGAGCCTCAGACTATCTAATTGAAATATGCTTCGTTTGCGGCTATAGAGTTGTATTAATTTTATACACCTCCAGCACAGTCAAAGCCATGTACACGGAAAAGAGTAATAGGCCTTCATATAGTCTTTCCAACATGTCACCTGATTCTTACAGTTACGACGTACTTATTGGGTAATGGCCATATGTAAAATAAGAAGTTCCTTATTGCCCTGAGTCCCGCTTATACAACAATTTTGAAAGGAAACCGAAATAATTGAATTTTTATTTATGTGGGTTGTAATTATTACTCTCGAAATAGATGTAAGAAGGTTATAGACACTTGGTAAGCAAGTCAAAGGTCTATAATTTTGGGATCCATGGCACTGCTAAATTTGTAAAGTAAGTGGGTTACACCAGTGGACATAAATTGGGGTAATGACCCTGTGTAGTCCACCTAGGCTAGCTGATTTCCAATTTACAAACTACACAACTTACATCTTCTGTAGTCATAGTGACTGGTTCCATTTATTATTTAGTCTTATTATTGTTATTATATTCATTAGTGTAGATTCTTTATTCAGGCGTAACTGTTATGCCTGAATTAAAGGTCCCTTTTTGTAGATTGCTGTCAAATTTTCGTAATGACGAGGAAGATGTATTCAACTTTCAAATTTAAATATTATCATCGATAAAAACAGTATGTAACTTCTTGTCTTGTTGTTCATTTCAGTATGCTTCATGTTATTGTATTTTAAATGTCCCTCAATTTTTTTTTAATTTTTAATTCCGTCATTTGAAAAATTGACTATGAGAGAACTACGGGACAAAATCTAATAAAACGTATAAAGAAAGTCAGCTGTTTTGTTGTGAGAAATGCTGTATATTACCGAGTACACGAGTTGTCGTGATGATTGATAAATGTCCTTACTTTAAATATTTGATACACAACCATATTTTTAGCCATTTGTCACTTACTCTAAGCAGAAACAGAGACTGGAAATGCGATGCTTGATACTTTATTAATAAAGTGAGTTATATGAAGGTTATTACAAAGGTTATTTAGAAAGTATTTTTGCGAATACGCGTTTTAAGTAATAATATCAAAATAAGTGGCTGTAATAAAAAAAAAATCTAAGCATTAAAAGAAAAAAAAAATGTTAATAATAGCATTGTCATTATAAACATCGTCTCCGTTAGAAATGAACTTTTCTTTATCGCTAACACCAATTTACTTTAAAGTCAGTATCGATATTTCTAGTCTGAACCGCTTTTAATATATTAAGTTTCAGTGTAACTTAGACAGAAAAAAATGACAAGAACCGTAGAGTTCCCAAGGGAGCTATTTCCGTGCGACAGGGGACGATATTCTTGGATGATAATTAGCTCTTTATGGAGAAAGACATCTGTTTACTGAGCTGCCATATAGTATTTATAACTACCGCGCTACGCTACGTACTAATCGTGTAAATTACTGTTATATATTTAGTACATCGTGTATATTTTATGGACATCAAAACTTAAATTCTTGGAAAGATATTTCTGTCCCGTATTTGAGTGTTGCGCATTTTATGCAACTAGTTTGTTATCATTCAAATTAACAGTTCCAACAATTTATATGAATGATATGTGACATTATCATAAACTGCTGAAACTACTATTCAGTGATGTAAACAAACTATTAACAAGCATTTTAAGAAATTTAAGTGTGTTATTCCAAACGCCAACGAACCACACTTACACTTAAAAAAAGTCTATCTTCTAGGAATTAAATATTTTTTTAAAAACCTTTAGAGAAGGCTTGTTTGATCAAGTGCGATACCAGAATTGGTATTTGCTATCTAAAAAAATACTGTGTTTTTTAGTTCAACGAGTTATATGTACTTGTGCTAGAAATGTGCCATGGAAAACGTTATTTATTTTTAAATATTACCATTAAGATAATTAATTTAAAAAATAAAAGAATATGATATCACTGGAGACCACTAGACGAAGTCAGAAGACAAGGTGTGTTCTGATTCATTCACTCAAAATGGCTTGTATCCATTATACGAGTATACAACCGGCGTGTATAAGACGCTTTGATAAATAAACGATTTCCAAAGTTACTCAAGAAACTATATACTATATAATTTAAGATAAGCCCTATACCATGACGAAATTAATTAGATTCGAACTCAAAAGGTTCAATGGCTAATTAATAGGGCGAAAGGTAACTTGGGAGGTAAACTTCCATATTTAGGTAATTAAATTTTAAGACACATAATAAGATTATCTATACAAGTTGAAGAGTTGCTTCGAGCAAATTCGTATATTTAGATTTAACGTACTTGTATTTTGTTAAAAAAAAAAAATTACAATATTCCTAATGTGACATATTTCTTTAAAAATAACCTTTGTGTGGTAAAATTATAATGTAACTCAAAAAAAAAATTTAGGTGTGTCGTGCAAACTCTTGAGGGTATACTCAAGTGGAATATACTTAGTACAAAAAGTTTTACTTAGAGTCTAAAGACTACACAAAGAACCATCTTATAGGAGTTACATCAATAGTCGTCATCAAACTAACCTTTATTTGTTTCATTTAACTAAACCCATAAAAATATTTTATTTTTACGTTTTCCTCTAAATTATAACACACTGCACATATTCAAACTTTATATCAATCGAAACACGCCGCAGGTCACGGGGTACTTGTATCGCCAGTTAACAATTGTGAATTCATGTTATTTACAAACTGTACCCTCGCTTACATAACCTATATAAATACAGAGGTACTTGTAACGGCCCATGAATTTCCATACCAATACTAAACATAAATTTGGGATCAAAATTGAACACAAAGGTATATTGCGCCTATTATTTTCTGATATCAGAGTCATGTAACAGAAACAATTCAAAGGGCTTGGGACGACAAAAAAAGGTATGACGTCCGCCGCTTAATATTCATCGTCGTTTACAGCAAATACTTACTATGTATACGAGTATAGGCGTAACGTTTTATTTTCATTTTGCGGTAAAAAGGATATAAGCTGCTATCATTTGATGCAATCTTCACGCGAGAAACGAGTTGCCACTGTAGTGTCATCTCATTACTGTCCGAAATTTGATTTTGTATAGATCCGAATCGACGTCGTCTGTTGTCATCACTTTGAACCCCCTTTAACTGGAGTAAGCTAGGTAGGCAATTAAGCATTGAACTGCTGACGGCACTCGACTGAAGTGTACTAGTCTGTTTATGGTAAGCGTTTACATGTATTCATAGACTTTAAAAAGAAGAGATATATTTTGTTTATGATATAGGAGGACAAACGAGCAGACGGGTCACCGACTTTCACCGCCCATGAACACTTGAAACCCAAGAGTCACAAGAGTGCTATCCGCCTTTTAGGGCAGGGGAGAGAGAGGAGGGGAAGCGAAAAGAAGGAGGGGAAAGGGGACAAAGGAATGGGGGTTTGGCCTCCGGTAACCTCACGCACTCGGTCACCCAATGCAAGTATTGTTTCATAAAGAACGCCGTGCCGAAAGCATGGCTCTCCCTTATTAGAACACCTTAGAGCAGGGGTGCTCAAACTTGAACTGCTGGCGATCTACCTCAATATTTTCAGACTAATTACGATCGACTTGAGAGGCTGCAAGTATGTGTGATGCAGGGTTGTCGTACATACACGATACACCCTACCTACCTAGGTAGGGTGTACCGTAGCATATATAGATATTAGCTTTCCGCACAATTTACATTATCTTAGTCAAGGTTTGGGTTAGGTTTACTTAAGTTCTTCTCTACAATATCAATGAAAAAACTCCTAGTTATTCAAAATTGCGAGTTGTTATGCAAAAGAGTTACATATGGTGTTAAACTCAACTAAGGAGTGACTTTGGATCTTGAAGCGTGGCACTGCATGTCCTCAGCATACTTTTCATAAGATGGTGCGTAACCACTGAGTGCCAATCGCAAGCATGATGACATATGATCGTCAGTTAGTCGATTGCGATATTTTGACTTAATTATCTTCATTTCAGAAAATGCAGACTCGCACAAGTAAGTTGATCCAAACATTGCCGTCAGTTGAAGGGCGATTTGCCTTAGATTCGGATATTTATCTTCAGATATAAAACACCAGAAATTTGTATCAGATGCTGTAGCTTTGAGATGTATAGTATATCTGATATAATCTGCACCAACTCATTTTCAACAGAACATGAGTTCATATTAAACTGACTTGCTACTTCAGTGGTTAATTCCTCAATGTTTTTACATGAAAAAGGATAACTCATAAATGATGCTATATTTGCCAATTTACTGCAATCATAAAAACGCATTTCGAATTATCCCAAAATATTTGATAATTCAGCCTCATACGTATCATAATTCAACTGAGGAATCCTTGCTTTCAAAGACGGAAAATGTTTCAGATCCTTTCTTTTCAGTTGATCTATCATAAGTTGCAATTTACTTTTGAATGCGTTTACTGCGCTAATCATCTCAATAATAGTTTTTCCTTTACCTTGAAGCTCCAAGTTAATGGTGTTTAAGTGCATTGTGATGTCAGTCAAAAATGCCAAATCAGTCAGCCATTTTTCGTTTTTCAACATCTCAGTGTCATCACCTCTTTCGTCTAGAAAAGCTGTTATTTCGGGCAATAATTCTTGAAACCTTTCTAGGAATTTTCGGCGACTCAACCACCTGACGTCCGTGTGAAGAACTAAATCAGTGTGTTCAGCTGACTCCCTATCTTCCAACTGCAACTTAAAGAGCCGCCGTTGCAAGCTACGTGCACGGATGGAATTCACAATTTTTGTTGCAATGCCCATAATTTCTTCCGTGTTTAAAACTTTTCAACACAAAACTTGTTAATGTATAATGCAATGGAATGAAAAAAATGAAGGGAATTCTTCATTAGCTCGACACAATGCCACAAAACCGTTCTTGTTTCCAGTCATTGCTAGTGCTCCATCGGTTGTAATGCACACTAATTTATATATTGGTAGCTTGTAGTTTTTTACAAAATTGATGAAAACGTCATATATATCTTCGCCACGGGTCTTCCCCTTCAGAGGAATGATTGTCAAAAATTCTTCCTTAGCCAACATGTCATTGAATACCATCCGAATAAAAATACACAGCTGGGCAGTGTCTGTCATATCGGTGGATTCGTCGAACTATAAAGAAAAGTATGTATATTCCATGACATCATGTTTTAGTTTATCTGCGATGTCCTGACTCATGACTTCAATACGCCTTGTGACAGTCGGACGAGATAACTGAAGTTCTCTAATAGCAGACATGATTTCTGTTTTATTTTTAAAATCTCCAAATAAAGTCTCACCCGCTTCAATAAATGCTTCCTTCACAACCGATCCATCTTCGAATGGTTTCTTGTGTTTCGCCAATATATGAGATATTTTAAATGACGCGATCGTAGCAGCTTTTGATTGTTTGGCTGGTCTTGTGAACATGGTTTGTTTTTTTTTTTCAAACAAGATATCAAATTACTTACTTTTCGTTTTCTTAATTCACTCTGTGGCGGAAAATCCTTTTCATAGTTTTTATGAACCGTTTTATGATGCCTGTCTAAGTTACCACGCTTAGGTATTGCAACTGACGCACGACAAATAATACAAATGCACTTATCCTTCACCATACAAAAGAAAAATTCTTCCTCCCAATCGTTATTAAAATAATACGTTTTAGATTTCTTCACTGCACTCATTTTGCACTATTTAATAATAAACTTTGTATCGACGTAGTATCGCCTTCAAGTTACAATTCAGAATGACTCCAATTCCTGCAGGCGCAACATTTATATCGGCGTGAACGAAAGTCTCGAATGTTCCCGTCAAACGCGCCGCCCGAAATGGTCTAGTACAGTCTAGTCTAGACAAGTACCGCGCGTTCCTTTGATAAAGCCGCATTTTGCCGCAAGCAGTGTTATTACGTAATAAATTTTTGTAGTTTAGTTACCTACTTATTAAATTTTTTTTTCTTCTCAAGATCTACTCAAAAAGCACTCGCGATCGACTGGTCGATCGCGATCGACCGTTTGAGCACCCCTGCCTTAGAGCATAGTATATCATGGTATCGTTAATTTAAGGAATACTCTTGATGTCCATTTTTAAACTAAAGTATTTTTCTATTAACGGCAAAAAAAAATATAACAGTTGGTCTAAAATAAGCTTTTCATTAAAAAGTCTATATGCAATAAATTTTTTGAACTAAAGCTTTGAAAGTTTATAAATATTTTTCCGCTTTATTTGATTTTGTACATAATTTTTATCTAGGCCGTATTCAAGTCTATAAATAATTCTATTTGATCGTCAAAAGAGCGGACTATGGGGACAATTACATTGGACTCTGCATTACGGGAAATATGTGGTAAACTTTGTCTTTGTGCTCTGGATAACGAATATGTTTTGCGGTCCTTTACCTATTTTTGAAAAGAATATGTTATAAAATTATATGATATTCATTGTGTATATACAGAATAAATAAGAAACAGAATGCGTTTTCTTTTTATCTTAATATTCTTACTTTAGTATTAGAAATATTTTCTGATTCGATAGCGTCGTCGCGGATTGTGATTTCGATTTTCCCTCCTTGTAAACATTTGTAACATAAGACTCGGAACTTGCATAAGCTATTTTGCATTTTTATTTTTAGCTATAAGACTCGAGTGAAATCAGAACATAGACATTACGGAAATATTTTAGAACGTGATCACTTTCTTACCTACATAATATTAGATAATAATGTACTATATGGAATGGTATGATGTGATTTAGGCGCCCTGATGTCCGCAACTCAACGTCATCTGCGCTTGTTTTACGTGTCAGGATGAATGCCTGCTATGATAATCCCAACTCTTCAAGATATTTTAACTCACAAACCTCTTGTGTCGGCGATTACCTCGGCGAGAGTCCTCATTGACCCCAAATGTTTGACCCGGTACGTGGCCACTCCTGTTTAATCTAGAAGGATGTAGGCAGCCGTCCCTCCTACCTCCAAGCATGCTCTACAGAAGCTGTCGGTTACATTTATATTAATCAGGTGTTTGTTAAAAGGACCATGATCCGTACTCACTGGGAGGTGGGAGCTGGGAGCTTTAACAGCTTGCGGGAGAGTCTCCGGTCTACTCGAGGGAGAGTCTTTTGCCTGTCTGCATTCGCTCATCTCCATTCAGTATTTGTGCCCGCCATGTGATTAATAGCTTATTGTTCTCCATCTAGAAAGTAGGGTAACAATTTTTTCAGGATCCATCGCAGCCAACTCTGATCCTCTCCTGGCTTCTTCGTCTAAGGCCGCGTTGCCTCGAGACTTACGCTACCCTTGATCCATTGCAGAGTTACGTGGTTTTTGTTATTATAGACCATACTTTCGTCAGGGATTGGTGACAGTCGTATAGAAGCTTTGTAAGTTTGCTTTGTATGGTTTGTAGTGCTGATTTGCAGGATTTACAGGATTTCAATGGAGTAGTTATTTTCTTTGGTTACAATCGTCATTCGTGCAGCTGTATTTCGTACTTTCTGTTGAAAACAAATTTCTTTGGATGCTAACCGGAAACAACATTTGTTCCATTTAAATAACATTCCTTAGGACTTCCAAGTGTAAGGCACGACTACTTTTCCAAAGTTCTATTGTTTTTAACATTACTGCTGCAGAAGCCGCCTCCTGTTTTATAAAGATGTGAGTGCGGGCACATTCAGTATTGCTACTAGTGTTGCTGTAGGTATAGTGCGCATTCATCCTGTGACTGCCATACAGGCTAGTCTATGGGAGCGTTGTAGTTTGTTACTTGCCGTTGCTAGTTCGGTGCGTGGCCACCAGGTAACTGAACAAGGGTAGAGCCAAATGATGATATTAGGGGCAAGACCCCAAGTTTTTAATATCATTCTGGAGCACTACCAGAAGGATGTTGTGCCTGTTTTTATTTTCGCAACACATTTTAAACAACGTCTGATAAGATGGGAAACAAATGAGAATGCATCTTAACTTCGAATATGTATAAGTCTAGACTTATATACATATATTCGAAGTTGACATGGAGGTGTTAAGAATTTGGTATGTCAGAAATCAGTGTTCCAACTGTCGGATGTCTCAAGCCCAAACATAACTCAGTTGCATCTTTTTTGATATTTGAATGCAACATCTTTATCCGTGGTGTTGCCCCGAAAAATAAGGCAACAATGCTTTAGCGTTAACTACATGAGCCAGTTTATAAAGAGCATAGGACGAACTACTCACTCTTTTACAAAAAGCTTCTACGAGAGATTTCCAATTCAACTGCTTATCAATATGAGCCAAGAAATTGCGCTTTATTGGTATCGCTGATTTTAGAACCCTGATATACAATATATTTTTCGTTAAACAGGTTGATTACCCTTGACTAAAATGCATTCCTTGCGTTTATGTAATCACCGAAGGAAGTGTCTACAATTTAGTTGGTTGTCTGCTTGATATCATTGGTTTTTACCAGCGTAGGATGCGGTTAGGACCTTAATAGATAGCGACTATATATCTCAGGACTCTGGAATCTTGTTTCACATACAGTTTCATTATGAAAGACAGGAATTTATGATAAATAAACTGAGTAGGTAGGTTAGGGTATACTATCGGTGACTTTTATTTTCAATCAACTCTATAAGAGAAGGACTTTTCATGTTCCTCTGCATGTTTTTTTTTTTATATACGTTAAATTCTTTCGCCGCCAAATTGTAAACCGATTTTCTTTTTTTGTTTGAAGGAGTTTTTTTTTAACATTTTATGATGTGAATTGACACAAATCGAGCTCACCTGGCAAATTTTACAGTATTCATGTTGCTGAGCTAATGGTGAAAAGTACAACTCCTTAACAGTTACGAGTAAGAGATACATTTAAATTACGTTACGCTACGAATAAGATTTTAAATTACACGTTTTACGATATATTATGGTTGACACATTGAAGTCGGTTATCGTATTTTTTAAAAGTCAATTACAAGGAAATTTTGTAATGAACTTTATCTTAAAAAAAATCTTGTTGCACTACTACTAAGCCACCAAGAAAAACACAGCTGAAAAACATTTAAAAGATATCAATTATCGTCTTCGATAAATTATTATTAATGTGAATTGAATATCCATAACTAGCGACCACAATACGATATATGTATGTATGTACTATATTGTGAGACGTGACTGTACAATATTTTGAGTCTAGGATATAAAATTCAACTCGACTACGCAGATTGATAAATAGATTCCACTGAATATATACATACATACTGTCGCAATAATGTATAGATAGTATAGTCTAAATATTACTAGGCATTTTCAGATAAAAAATCTCTCTGAAACAATTACACTATCTCATATTTTCATTGAAATATTCCAAATTAACCAATAGAAAATATCTAGATATTCTATATACTTCAAATTCAAACAGTACAGTAGTGATGCTGGCATTTGCGGAAATCGAGCTGCTGTATCCAGATGACAATCGTTCCGGATAAATATGGACTATCAACCGCATCGGGTCAACCTAAGCTAAACATTATTGTATACTCGATGGCAACTCCAAATGTAAATATTAAAGTAGGAAACTCTATATATAATTCTGCTTGAAAAGTGTTTGAAATTTTCAGTTACACCGTTTTAGCTAAAAAAAACTTAATTAATTTTTAATGATTGGGTACGTGTGAAATTACCTCTCAGAAAAATATTTTTATTAATACTGATATACTCGTATTTACTAATATTATGGACATTTTCATCAAATTTAAATATTTTATATCTTCATATATTTTTATCTATTGTCTGATTTCATTATTATGTTCTTCTTCATTTATTTTTATTTAGCGTTTTGAATAAAAAAATGAAGAAATATTTAATTTGATGTCAAATTAAATATTTCTTCATTTTTTCGAGAGGTTCAAAAAGCTAATTGTAGACTTTTCCGGACCTTTGTATAATTGATTTTGTTGGTTTTTATTTAAACCAGAACTTGATATTATCTTAGTTTTTCATAAATAATATTTATTTATTTGCTTATTTATTTATCTCTTTATTGTACAACATAAAAGTTGTGAAAAAAAATCAGATTTGATTGCTTGTATTACGGTATAACAATTGGCGGTCTTATCAGTCACGGTGATTTCTTACAGGCAACCTTTTTACGGATATTGTTAATAATATTATATTTCAACATTTTTAATTTTTGTACGTACATACATACATTATATACATACATAAATAGAAGTGGTAGGCAGATGCGTAATTAACGCCCACATTTTGCCATTTATAACTATTACTACTATTTACGTAAGCTGTCACTTTTTGTATGAAATTAAATTTCTGAGGAAATCTAGTCTCTTCACAGTCTTTTTTCAGCTATTTCATGTATCAATTTGTTTAGTGATTGTTTATATACTTAAGTTTTATATACTGGCGTTTTAAACACAAGGTACTTTAAACCGCACTTGGATTTACAATTCCTGTATCGTGGGGGACTTTACATAATAACTTACTTTACGTAAAAGACACAAATAAATAAAAATAAAAAAATTCAAAGATATTTACATAACCGGTTTTAGTTGTATCGATATTTTAGGGACAACAACTATCTCGACAAGGTCAACATTAGGGAAGCGGAAATGCCAAATAATGCGTTGATTGATTGAGGATTTTATTTTTATTGGCTTTAGACTTTGTAGCTTCACAGAAATCTTAGTAATAGCAGTAATTCAGTTACACAATGTTTTCTTATGGTATGCACAACCAATGGTTTGGTATGGTCAATCAAATGGCTGATAACTTAATAAGCTGACGAAAACTTAAGTATATAAGCAATCACTAAACAAATTGATACATGAAATAATCCTCATATATACATCATACCATCATATATACATCAACCTAAAACCAACCTCAAATTGAAGAATTTGACACTGAATCTGTCAAAACTGAAGAAATAACTAGAGGTATTGTTGAACCACTTGTACCACACCAGGTAGCGACAGTACCAGCAGCCGCTAAAACAGCTACAGTTCTGTTATTATAATTATATCACATCACCCTTCAGCCAAGCACCCTGGTTTTTATCGTATTCTGTATACATAATTATGATTAACAATAAAATAGGACAATACTGTTGTAACTGCAGTAGAGTGTTGTACCCAAGTTATGGCCATTGTTTAGTTCTTGGGCTCTTGAAGGTTTCAATTAAATTGAAACCTTCAAGAGCCCAACCTGCATATTTAAATTGGGAAGAAAAAATCAGAAACTTGAAATGTTGTTCTTTTTTTATATTTATGTTCTGATATAACATAAAATAAGCTCTCATACAACTTAAAAAAAAGTCAGAAGAATTACTATGGTTTGAAATTAGGACCTCTATTTGTCAGTCGAGGGTCATACCATTTTGGCAATCAAAGCAAATAGTGAGTTTTTTTTTTCTTTTAATTATTTAATTATATCCAAGTCTTATATAAAAAATGTTAGCCATTTCTATATGTTGGCCCTGGTGAGTAGATTAACTATTCAGTAATCTGTAACCTTTCTATCTCAGTAAGTAACTGGTAACTTTTTTTTTTGAACAAACAAGGTAAATAATATATAATATCTAAAATATTTAAATTCAGACGTAAATATACTTCGTTCCAGCAATAAGCAAATACATCGAATCAAAATATAAACAATCAAACGCAATCAAATTTCTGTAATTATATAAATAATTAAACAAGTTGATTACGCTGAACTTCGAGGCGAACTGCTGCCAATTTCATGGATCCTTATCACCGCTTTATCGATCAGCACTTGTAGGGTTGTAATAAAATATATTGGATATAATTATTCTGGCAATTAACATTAAACTGATCAAGTACAGAATCTGTTATACAAGTCCTTTTCCGATAACGTTTCGGTGTTTGTTACCAACATAACATTCAAAACCAAAACAGAACTTTCAAGTGTTTTAAATCATTATAAATTGTAATTTGGCTTCATAGAAAAGTACACAAAACCGTACGTTTAGAAGTTATTTGTTCTTAGCGAATAAAATGAAAATCTATCACAATTGACCGAAAACAAAATATAATGTTGCCATTTAAATTAAAACGTTACAACATATCCATCAACATATAGTTATACTTTTTATATATTAAGTTTATTATGTTTTATACCCTATTTATGTAAAGTTAACATACATTTTATATATACACATACATATATGAGATACATATCTCTTTCATTTTTAAGAACTGTATTACGGAAGCAATGATTTCTTGTGTACAAACAAAAGAGATACAAAAAGACGTAGGTCGAGCATAACTTTCGCAGAATATTGAAATGCGGTAATGTATTATTTATTAATTCAAATATACGGTTTTACTCACATGTCTATTTTGGGGATGCCCGACTAGTTCGGGTCCCGGAAGACAGGAGACCTTGAGTTTTTATTCTAATGTATTTTTTTAATTACTTATTAATTCAAAAATTGTCCATAACAATTGTTATATATCATGATATAGTTGTATTACTGGTATATCTGACACACAAAATAAGTCTTCTAAAACTATAAATTATACATCAAATAGATGAAATGTTGTACCATTTAACTCTGCAGTATATTTATTTTTGTACCCAAAACTTGCTTTGTTTAGAATCTCAACAGGGGAGATTAAGTGGAATAGAGGTTAATCTACTGTTTTCGTGTGCAAAGAAAGAACTAAGTACCTCTTTTCTTCAACCACGAACAAATGAGATTAACATTCTTGACATAAAGTGTACTGTCTTCGAGGTGACTACTTATTCACTGACCATCTTTTCTTATATATGTTATTTGTATATTCTTAGATTAATATTATATATAAGACATTGAAAAAAAAATCTCAGCAAACAGCTATTCGAGTTTTGCCAACAGTGATATATTCCTTGCTTAAATCGAAATCTAAGTTGTCTGTAACCATATTGTAATTTAGCAATACAATACAATACATAGGTATGTTTATCAGCTGTCTGGTTACCATAGTACACGTTCTAGTATCCGACGGCCGTGTGCAAGATAGATATATATATACATATATACATATATATATATATATATATATATAAATATATATATATATATATATATGTATATATATGTCAGACATTGTGATTACTTTTGCCATCAGTGATATATCACGGACGACAATAGTAATAATGTCGTGTGATTCTCGGTGGGGTAGAATAAACCTCCACATGTCTGCCCCTTGGTGTCGTAAATAGCGACTAAGGGTTCGGACTATTATCTATCAGTCAGTATGTATACAGTCATAAAGTGCCCAATTACGGCAAAAGGCTTGCCATATTACGTTATTGGAACAAAATTCTAATTGGCAAATGTAAGTGTTTATGTTAAACTCGCAAATTTGCCACCACCAGTGGTAGAGCCATGCTTAGGCATGAATGGGTCGTCTCGATCGGTGAGATACCACGGCCTCACAGAAAACCGGTTGTAAAGCAACGCTAGCGTTGCATTTCCCAGAAATTAGTGAGATTTCCGGAGGCCCAACTTCCCCTCTCCGTTTTCCACTCCCCTGATCCCCCTTCTTCTCTTTACCATTGCCTCATTCCCCCTCTCTTCTTTCTCCTCCCCGGATAAAACCCTCCCTCATCCCCTTCATAGCACATTTACGACTCTTGAGTTTTAGGTATCCTTGGACGGCGGTTGTCACTTACCATATGTAGTCTGTCTGTTCATATTGGGAATATTATAAAAAAAGACCACATTTTTTGGGTGTTTATATGTATGTGTGGTGCCACACATACATATAAACACCCAAAATTCTAATTGACAACATTTTGGCCATTGGCATAGGGGCAAGTCTTTTACCGTAAATTGGGCACTTTAAAACTATATACATAATGGTATCTAAGGGGCAGGCAAAGGTGTACCTCTGCCTGCCCCTTAGGGGATACAGATGTGAGCGTATGTACATACATATATATGTATGGTATTTCACTGTCACTGTTCACATCATATGTTTGATTCCCGCAAATACATACGTGAGTAAAACCGTATGTTCTTTAATAAATATGCAGATACTATTTTAGAAACTGACTAGATTGACAAGTCAGAATTAATTAAAACGTCACTTACACCAATTATTTGATTAATTATTCCAATTTCTGCAATAATTGATGACGACATTGATTTAATATTTTGTGATACACTTAAATAAATTATTATAATATAGTGAACTTCTTTTAGTTATTTTTGCATAATCTACAAAGGCGATGATAAACTGTAATATGTTCGGTCTACATTAATTAAATAATGGGAAAATACCAGAACATTTTTATCTAGTTGTCAATCTTACAGCTCTTCTGAATCATGTTAGAATTTTTGTTTAAATTTTTTTTGTATACTTATTACAGTATATAACTTTTTTTATGTTAATGTCATTTTCTATAAAAACTACTGATGCTTTTACGTAAAATTAGTTGACATAGATATATTTAAATCAGGATAGTATAAAGATCGCTTACCTTTTACCTAGTCTGTAAGTAGGTCATAGAAGAAAATAAATTATATTACAATTTGCTCTCACGTTAGTTAACTACCTCATTATGTGGGATTGGATTAATTCTGTTCCAAGAGCGAAATTAGAAAGAAAACTTGTGAATTAAAGACAGCAATGTGTAATAATTTCATGTATTTTTCCAGATTTTTACACGACTGCTCAAAACGGTTTCTTATGTTTTTCGAGTGTATATCACCATCATCTTCATAGAGTGTATATATGTATGTACGTGTTTATAATGCTCATTTATAGTGCCTTTGATTTCGATATATGAGGTCACATTTGAATAGTCCTAATGAAGGGAGTGCCATAGGCTATTATAACATTTTGATATAACGAATAATTTAACAGTGGTAGACCCAAGCTAAGGCACAAATGGGCCGGCTCGACCGGTGATATCCATGGCCTTACAGAAAACCGGTCGTGCAGAAATGTTTGCGTTGCATTGCACTGAAATAAGTGAGGTTTCCGAAGGCCCAACTCTTCCTCTCCTCTTTTCTCACCCATCATCCCCCTCTCCTCGTCCCTCCTCTCTTTTTTTATCCTCTCGTCTCTCAGTACCTTCAAAGGCGGGCAGCGCACTTGTGACTCTTGAGTTGCACGTGTCTATAGACGGCGGTTATCACTTACCATCAGACCTTTGAGGGTGATGAGGGAGGAGGGGGGGGAGAGAGGGAGATGAAGAGATGGGAACTGGGGCGGGGGTCAGGAGAGAGAGAGAGAAATCTCAAGTGTCGCTTCACAACCGGTTTTCTGTGATGCCGTGGTATCTCTCTGGTCGAGCCCGCCCATTTGTGCCTAAGATGTACTTTATTATTCTCTGTAAGCTATAGAATCTAATTTTAGTCGTAGCTGATATAGACAAACAAATGTTAAAAGAACAAACATTAAAAGTGTTTAATCATAATGAAAGCATTTTACTACTATAACATTCTAAATGGGTTAAAACACTAAAATAGGTTGCATTTCTTTTTTTTAAGCATTTAAAACTCTAATATCTTTTTATTCTACCCATTTCTCGTATAAAATTATACTGAGAGCCAGATGACAGCCGGCAATGTCCATTTGCGAGCTCGTATACGGCTTTTGCGGGCTTAATCCAACGTTCGTTAATGATAGTGCAGTTCTCTTGGGAGTCTGCCACGCCATACCATCAATAATAAGCTCTTAAATAAAAATCGATACAAAGAAATCTATATGAGGTACGATATATCATTCTTATGCGGACTAATTTTTTTTTATTATTATTACCCGCAAGTACTAACTATTAAAATATTAATTTTTTTGGCTCATAACTCAGTAAACTACATATGCCAAACGGTTTTAGGAATAAAGCGGATATACACTACCCTTCAACCAATTTCGCAACTGGGTAAAGCAACGGACTAAAGAAGCACACAATCTACTGATGGACTAACACACCGGTCTGCAGGCCAAAATGGCGCTGACAGGCGTTTCACTACGGATAACCTGTACACTGCTCAGCCTTAACCGACAAGACATACGAATAGAGGTAGGAACGATTATGACAATTACATATAGCTCTAAATAGACACCTATTCATCATCAACGTGACATACAGCCCTATAGGGTTGTCTCAGTTCTGAGGAAATGGCTGACGTAATCCTGGAATGGAGGTAGTGGCTATACACCGAGATAGTATCCTCGCGGGTGCGAGGATTCTCGTAGAAGCCTGTTAATGCCTCAGGGGGCTTCTGCGCTTCTGGAAGGAGCTTGCTTTGCTTAAATAGTCAGCCTGTCCGCTCACATTATTGTCCATTTAAGAGTTTAAATGCGGAAACAAATCCTTACACCAATACGAATCCCATTAATCCTTGTCTAAACATTATATTACGTAATGTATTTATTTAAATGCGTTTTTCAGTAGGGACTTAAAAGGCGACTAAGGTTTGGACTGTTATACATTTGACCGCCTGGTTGACGGTAACAGGCTTACCCTCTATTACTAGTAGTTAGTAGGGCTAAATTGTCATTTGCAAAATGTTGACGTTTTATAGGAGTAGAGTCCCCTTCAGGGAATGTATAGGTGTGATTGTGTGTATGTATGATGTCCTACGGAATAGCCAAAGTAAGAATTATATAAATGTCTTCTAAAATGCTGAGGCACTAAACACACATGTCAAAAAGGTCTAAGCGGTTTTTCACATTATATTAATTGTATTTTATTATTTAAATAATCAGTTTATTGTATAATTGATGTAAAAAAATAATGTTTTTTTCACTTACTCTTTTAATAAAATAAATGAACAATATGATGTGTACTGTGTCATACTTAGTATAAATTAATGTAGCTAAGCAACTAAACTTTTTTAAAACATAGTTAATACCAAGGCAATTTGATACAAAGTCCTCTATTGTTTAAATTTTTTCGACAGTGATTATTTATGGAATCGATGAGTCTGTTTATGTTATCCTACGGCAATCGCTTCCAATGGAATTTTGCACATGCTTTAACTGTTATATTGTTGTCACTCCGTCTGAGTCCTCTATAAAATGTCTCATGATCATGTCCCATGCATGCTTATTGTTATTCTGCATGGTTGGACAATACCCGACTAATCCACAAAGCTCTATGCGAATGTTCATTGTCATGCATTAACGTGAAATCCTAGCTTTATGTGGATAAACTTCCTGAACGCACCTTAACCTTTCAGTATTTCCGAGACGCACTTACACACTTCCCCTTCTTATATCAGGCCTGAAACCGAATTGAGGTCATCGCAAAATAAAGTGTGCTCCCGTTACTCCTAGATTCATGTTAGTTAGTCTCTACACCATTCATTTGGACGACCGCGATTGACGTGACGTATAGATGGCCACCCGATTGGATGTCGTGCTCGTAGGCCTTACTCGTGCAGCCAATTACGGACAATTTGACTCCACTTTGCCTGATGGTAAGCAATAAATGGAGTCCAAGAGTGGTGGTCACCATCCTCATTGCATGTCTAGTCAATGTAGTATGGTGACCCACACTATAGCGGCCTGGTGAGATGCTTTTTCACGCCCCGCTTAAAAGACCCAGGATCAAAGTGGGAAGGAAACACATGCGCTGGTAGTGAATTCCAATCTTTCACCGATCGGCACAGGAAAGAAGAGCCAACCCGTTTCCTTTGGGATCGCATACCTTTGACTCGCAAACGGTGACTCCTCAGGCCAGCACGTGTAGTCCTGTAGAGGAAGGGAGAAGGTGGGTCCAATTGGAAGAGCTCGTCAGAACACTCCCCGTGATGTAGGCGATAGAGAACTGCCATAGAGGCGACATCTCTTCGCAACTGCAGGGGCTCAAAAGACTGGGTGACCTCAAGACAGTCTATAATACGGACTGCGCGTCGCTGCAACTGATCGAGAGTGTCAAGCAGATACTGCGCATAGCCATCCCAAAGATGAGAGCACACACTCCACGCAGGAGCGAACTTGGGTCTTGTATAAAAGACACAGATGCTCGGGCGAGAAGAACCGTCTCACCTTGTTCAATACACCGAGCTTCCGCGTGGCCGCCTTAGTGACGCTCTCGATGTAATCATGCGGATTGAGATCCCGACCGATGTCCATACCCAGTATACTAAGCCTATCCTGTAGTGGCAGTTGAGTGTTCTGAAGAGTAGGAAGGGGAAGGAATAGAGACTTTTTGTTTGAAAACGCGCACGCCTGTGTTTTCTTGGCGCTGAACTCGACCAGATTCTCACAACCCCATTGAGAGATGCGGCTCAGGACCCGGTCGAGCTCAGCAACATGCTCCTGTCGTTTTCCTTCAACGTTTGTTAGCTTGGCAGCAGGATGTCCAAAATATCGCCCGTGTACGGTGCTGTCTGCATAAAAATGTATGTTGCTAGAAGCCAACATATCATTGATATGCAGAAGGAACAGTGGGCGATAGGACGGAGCCCTGAGGTACACCAGCGCTAACCTCCTGGAAGTCAGAGGCCGCACCGTCACAGAGAACCCTAATGCGGCGCTTGTGGAGGAAGGCAGCAACCCAGTTGCATAGCTTAGATGGCAGACCAAATGCAGGAAGTTTGGAGAGAAGCGAGCGATGCCAGACCCTATCGAAGGCCTTGCCAATGTCGAGACTGATGGCCAAGGACTCCCCATGCCTATCCATAGCCTCACCCCAAAGGTGTGTGACGTTCCGTATAAAACCATATTGCCGATCATTTAACAAGGAGTGATCCTCTAGGTGGCGGATTAATTGGGTGTTGATTATCCGCTCTGACGGAGACTGAAAATACTGTGTCATCATGTAACGGTGAGGCATGGCGGAGACCTAACCGCCGGACGGAAGGGCCCCCGTAACCTCCCGGAAATGGACGCCATGTCCCACCGTCCGGTCACCAACCGGCACGACGAGCTACTCCGGATTATGCGCGACCTGACGTGACAGCCTCCCAGGGTGGTTAGCTGTGGTTGGGCCCCTCTCTATGCCGCGGGCGGCCAGCGGCACCACCGTTTCTACGGGTCTCCCTGGCCGACGGTTCGATCCACGCCACCCTCACAATGATTCTTCGAGCACTCCACTGCTCACACACACATACCACGATAACTGTCACCCCTGCTTCATTGGGCCTCCGGCGCACTCACTCACCAGCGAAAGACGACAGCACGAATGTTGTCACTTTAGGCTGGTTTTCTGTGAGAGGGTAGTACTGCCCCGATCGAGCCGGCCCATTCCTGCTGAAATCAGCATGGCTCTACTACCTTGACTAACAACAACAACACTTGAGTTTTGTAGCCTATCAGTAGGTCTTTCCAAATGATTGTAGTCCCTCCCCGGCCTGGTTGCTACTACGCTTCTGTTGATACCAAAATGCCGAGATACCTGAAATTTATATCTCCTACTGCAACATTCCTACATATGCATTTAAATATGTGCGTGTCTTACTCCGTTACATTCATGTGCATTTAAATCTGTGTGTGGCTCTTGATTATGCCTGAAACTCTTTTAAAGATATTGATTAAATTTTAGTCCATCTGTCTAGGATCTAGGACTTACAATTGATTCCACCGTCGCTGGCAAACCCACGTAACTAGTGTTAGCACAAAAGTCACATAAACACTACGACGATTATAATAATAAAAAAAAACTGCATTCGATTTATTTTTAATTTTCGAAATATGATCACGTTTCCTCAATTCGATCCGACTTAAATTAGTTTTCGATTCGTCAGCACCATCAACTACGCATCATCTCTACTCTGCTTTCAATTCTCACACTCCTACTTCTCCCTCATATCTTACCTGTATCTTACAGTATCTTTGCCGGTACCTACAACTGAGATCTTCACTTATCAAACAATCTACTCTTATTATGTCCAAGTCACCATTCAACCTATGTCAACACTTTTTTTTACCATTCAAGGTTGTCCTTTTCTAGAATGCACAGGAAATTAGGATAGCACCCAGCCATTTATCTTTCAAGACAAAGGTCCGAGCTACTCTCTTTCTTAAACTGGCAGATTAATAGGAAAGTAGAAATATATGTATATCGATTGTGTGACATATATTTTAATCTTTTTATACCGTGTTTAGAATAATTTTAATCCAAACAATCTTCAACTACCTCATACATTTCTGCATCATCCAAAGGTAAACTGGCAGAGAATATTATGGCATTAAGTCAAATATAATCAAGGCTTAATACGAAATAACAATAAGCAAATAAAACATATTTGAAATGGAACAAATGCATTCGCTTTTATATAGTACGCAAAAAAAAAACTTACCTTTGGTAAGGAAATACGAGTATAATTATAATTTGTTACATGACGCATGTTGCTTAAACTTTTTTGAGGTATGTATTTTTTTCATATGACTTTCATATAGTAGTTATGTGAACTAATGTCTATTCAACACCTACAATTGTTCCGAATATTAAAAGTATGATGACGATGATGATGTAGCCTTTTGTTCCAAGCTAAGTTCCTCTTTGTTTGGTCTTATGGTTTATAGAATGTCTCTTAGCTCGGAATGTCGTTTGACATAGGCCTCCTCCAACTATTAAGAGTATACCACTTACGTTAATTTTCACAAACATCATTCAGACCAAATACTTCCCGCACATAAAATAATAGAGATATAGTTTATTCTAATCTAATCACACGGTGTAGTTTGGTTCATTTACATAATGCTTTTAATGCTCGTTACGCTTCATGCAAGCAGCTCCCAGCAGCGGCAAACCAACAAATGTAAATTCTAAGTCGTTTTTCCGAAGTTACTGTATCTAAATGCAGGTTGAACTACATTGTGGTTACAGTGCCATTTTGTTCTCAATTAAACATGAGCTAGTTATCCAAATCTTCAGTTTAAAATTCTAGCAAAAAACCTAATTTTGTTTTCAATAAAATACAGAATTTCAAACAACACAATGGAAATGAGACTCTAATATTAATAACGTTGTATCCACATATAGCACTACGACCCCTATACGACGACAGCCTTTGGACCCCAGAAATCAAATAAACAATATCTAATACATTCATGGAAAAAATAACAGATTTCTATCTGCCCGCAGGGTAAATTGGATTCAGTTTTTTATGTTGAACTTAAACTCCTACGCGTTCGGAATAGTAACGCAATAAAATAAAATATATTTTTCTGCTATGCTGACGATGTCGATGTTACTAGTTTATAAATGCCAACCAATAAAAAAATCCTTCAATATTTTGAGAGTATGGAAACTAAAATTTTACTATAATTTCTTTTTTGTGTGGAAACCCCACGGGTCATCACCTAACCGGAGCTAACGGAGAGGTGGTATGTCGGACTCAAACCGACTAAAACCACACGGTGTTCCGTCACAAAGGGTCTATTGCAAGGAACCCGGGAAAACTCTAACAAGGAAGCCTCCGGGAACCCCTGCAGACCTTGGCTGCCTCAACAGGTGGCCACACCGTGTAGGGGGCCAGCCACCTCTTCAATTTAAAGAGGCACGCGCGGAACACATCGTCTCAGGCCCGCTTCTGCTAAGGTAACGGACAGCTCCCCCGTTACCCCCGGGCCAGCGCTCATGGAGGCTGGAGATTGTTCGGCGCTCTCCGGCACCTGGTGCCTCTTCTGTGGGACAAGAGAGTACTCGTACGCTCCCGTACCCTGTCCGCCGCTTCTTTAGCCAACATCACGTCCTCGCAAAATGAAGCGACGGCATCCTACGTACTCTCGCTTTGGACCATAGTCAGAACAATGCGCTCAACCGAGAGGCTACCCACACCGATAACCGCCACGAGATCGGCACTCTGCTGCATCCACGCAGAGAACTCCGTCAGAGTGTGGGGTGCGGTATCCTCGCGGCAGCCCCCGCAGTGCTGGCACACAGGCGTTGGCTCCCGCCCTAAAACAGGACTTAATCATATAAAAATTTCAATCTATTTACAGCTGTCGCCTGTCGCGGTATCAAATAACGGCATGCACTATTTGTAACTAAAATTAACTCTGCGACAGATACAAAAGTGCCTCTTTGAATTCTTTTCGGGAGTATCAAATGCTTAAAGTTTACAATTTATAGACATAATGACGCTAAATCTGTCAACCAATGTTCCATTCTTAGGAATGAATTCCATACATATTAAGTACACAATAAAGAAGAGATATAGAGTACTAAAAGTGTTTGTCTTTTAAAGTTTGGAATATTGACATGACATAAACCTAGTTATTGAACCGGACCAAATCATAATTGGAAAAACGTTGGTGTTTTATATAATTCTACCTTTCCCTTCGGGGATACGGACGTAAGCGTATGTATGTGTATAAAACCAGTCATATACACATATATAAGAATAGATATATACATATATAAAATTAATGAAAATGAAATTTTTAATATAGTATAAAATTAGGTTATCGTTTTCGATTAAGTACAACAACGCATCGAACAATAAAAATATTATCACTTCATATGAACACAACTTATTGGTCATAAATGGGACATTTATTTTAGACAATGTCGTATAGCAGTTCTGTTTTACAATAAAGCCAAAAATTTATTATATAATATTTCTTTATTATATTGTTGTGTACAAACGAAATACAATGTATATTTATGTTGTATTTTGATAGAAATGTTCAAAGTTGTCAATTATGTAGTTCAAAACAGGGTAACATACATTTAGTGACTCTTATCATCAAAGTTATAGGGACGATAATTGTCTCCTAAATATATGGGTGTCTATAATAAATACTTTATTTATTTCATTACAACATTTAATATTGCATTTATTGTTATTTTGATTACTTTTTTTTTCGTGTGGAACGGGTGATGACCCGTGGGGGGTTCCACACTCACCACCTCTCTAGCGTTCCACCTCACCGTCAGTGAGGTCATCACCTCACCAGAGCTGACGGTGAGGTGGTGGTGGTGTTCCATCACGAGAGCGTCTATTGCTAGGACCCGGGATACCCTCAGGAGGAAACATCCAAGAACCCCCCACAGGCCTTGGCCACCTGACTAACAAGCGACCACACTGCTTCTGGGTTAACGGTCAGTCAAGCCCGATATCCCCACGCCAGCGCTCATGGAAGTCAGAGACGTCTCTCTATTTCCCGTTCCGCAGTCTCTTTGGCTAACATCACCTCCTCGCAAAACGAGGCTGCGGAATCCCATGCACTCTCACCTTGGACCGTGGACAGAAATATGGTCTCTAACGAGAGGCTTCCCACACCAATAGCCATCATGAGGTCGTGTCGCTGTTTCACCCACGATGAGCACTCCACTAGGGTGTGGCTCCCGTCCTATTCGACACAGGTACTTACCAAAACAACCGTGACTGGTGAAAAGGGCACGGAAGTATTAACTATTACTAGGTGATAACCTTTTACTATCTGTTATTAATTGTATGTAGACTATAAAACATTGTTTTCAGTTTCGGTCAGAATCATAAGTAGGATATTGAGGGTAAACAGTTGGGGTTATATGAATTAGACGGTTTATATACAGTACCACTCTCTCCCAAGACGGGACTAGTTCAATTAAGTCTGATCTGTATTTTGAACGAAATCGAGTCGAAACTATGATTAGTTTAAAAACCTTTTATTTTTAATAAGTCGTGACTGAAGTTATCCGTTATTCTGAGAGTAATTGAGATGCTAAAAGTTTACTGGTGTATTACTCGTATAAATGATATTTCAATATAGTATCTGAACTATATTTTGAAACAATCGTCAGAGTTTTAGCATAAATTCATGAATCTCTTCAGTTTGTTACCAGAGTCCGAACTTTTTGGAATAGACACTTTTGTAATATAGTAGATAAAGATAAATATTATTGGAACCTCGAAAAGTTCCTACTGACAAGTTATGTTCATTTCGGGCTGGAACATACTTTAAAGGACTGTTAAGGAGGCGATGTTTATCTTGAATATTTTAAAACTAATCGGCAAAAGCTGTTAGCCCTTCTCATACATTTTTTTTATGATTTGATAGTGAACTTTCCATTTAATATAAATTAGAAATGAAACTTCAATGTAGTCTAAAAATCAGTACTTCTCTGTAATGTGTTAAGTTTTTTTAACACTATTAATACAAACAAAAACTCAGGCCTTTTTTTCTTCGAGATAGGCAAAGACTCGCCACTTGTTTCTATCCTTTCATACCTTAAGAGCATCTTCTACTCACCTACTGTAATCAAACCTTTCATATCAGCCCGCCGCGCCCGGTTCAAGTACTTCTGACCTGCCCTATGTTTGGTGTTGTTTCACTAATTTAATCAATGTATGTTCTGCGTGTTCCACAACCGACGGCAATATATACACTCACGCCTATTTTTTTTTATGCGATAGTGGGCAAACAAAAAGACGGGTCATCTGAGTGAGTACCGCCGCCCATGACACCCGCAACTTACGAGTCACAATTGTGTTGCCGGCCTTTTAGGTACGAAAAACTTTTCTTGAAGGTTCGAAGTTCGTATCGGTCCGGAAATACGGCAGGCGACAATTTTCTTCCACAGTCTGGTGTATTTCACACGCCCAGTTTAGCAACAATAATTTAGTCCCACTCACGTAATAGGGGGCAAGCCTAATAATAATGTAAATTATGATTAAACAAGTTTAAGAGAGTTTGTATGATTTCTCGATAAATGAGCACACATATTTTTCTAAAAAAAATACTTCAATAAATATAGCTAACTGTAATCAAGACACAAAAAGACAGCTAAAATCAATGATCTGTATGTGTATCTGTAGGTTTCATCAAGTTTTGAAAATTCTTGGAACTTTGTTTGTTCGTTGTAGCTCTCATCAACTTTCATAAATATGTTCGCAGAGTAAGTACCTACATGTTATCTCGAGAATATAATTTAAAAAATTTCGACAGGGGTTTAACTGATACGACCACAAGCTAGAAGTTATGTCAAATAAGTAAATTTCTTGACTATTCTGTGCGAATTAACATCATTGCTAAAAACATGACATTGAATTATTCCTTATAATTTATTTGGAATTTGATTAAACACGATTTAATGTTCGAAACTTAGTGGTCAAAGTTCTCAAAAGAGGATTTATTTATACTTGATTTTAAGCTGTTGTGTAATATATGGTGCTGTATATAACTGAAGTTAGAATTGCTGATGTCAAATACCGATGTATATAAAAGAGTTACGAAATAGAATGTAGATTTGCTAACAAGCAAACAAAGCACGAATAAGTATTTAAGTGGACCGAATGTGTCCAATTTGGACTGTCCTATTGGTCAAATAGTTAGTTATCCTGACTGCTGAGCGTGTTGTAAAGATTTGTGTGATCCACAAATAATTCTGTTCGGGTCGAGTTGAGTTGGTTTGGATTGACAGTGGATGTTCTCTGTATCCGTTTTTGTATCTTTGTCAAGTCCCTCGCAACGCAGGTATAAATCATATAGCGAATGTTGTTCTAAAAAATAATTCATAATGATATGAGAAAATATACAGAATATCATTTATCGATTGTTTAGTGTATACTACAGAAACTCAAGGTGAGCTTGCATTTCATGTATAAAAAGCAGAGCCAATATGCAATCCGTACGCACAGGTGGAGCGCCGACAAAGTCCGCAAGCGGAAAATTGGATTTCCCTATTTATAAATTCACCTCGAAGGTATGATATACTAGCATTCCTCTTTACAAATAGAGCACATACGCTACGTACGCTATTAAGTTGCTGTATCAGTATTCCGAGAAGGTAAACACATAGTAGTTATTTTTTTAAACGAACGATTGACTTTGTATAACTTTTGAAACGCAGCAGTAAATTGTACTTTTCTTTTTTTCACTTTCTGTATCGTTACTATTTAGTAGTGTGGTTTCGGGGAGGTAAGACGGCCCGTCATGGAGGATTCGCTGGAGAGTCCGACATACCACCTTACCCTCAACTCCGGTTTTCAGCGGTGACCGTGTAGAGTAGGTCCGCACACATATTTATATAAATAATAATAATATATTTTTTGTAACTGTTGGCGTGTATATGATAAAAAAATAAAATAACCAAATTCAAATAAATAATTAATAATTAAGACTGTGTAAAAAAATAACTGTATTGTGTTTTTGTTTATTTGTGGCTGACAACACTTATCACCTATCCTGAGGGGGACGCGTCATCCGTCAAGTGACGCAAGCCCTGAAAACCCCGAACTTCTGGGACGCTTGATTGAAAGCTGCCAGAGTAAGCACTGCATAAGCTATCGGTATCTCTCTAAATACAGAGGCAGAATGAGTCATATGCTGCAAAGCACTTTTAAGATTAAGATAACTAACCTGTCATTGTTTAGCGAAATAGCTACGCCCATAGTCTTCGAGATTGTTATTACTTTTAATATCGTAACGTATACACAACAGTAAATTGTAAACTTAGCTAATTTTAAGCATAAGCAGCCTCATAACGAATATCAATTGTTGAACCTTCAGTACAAAGGAAATGCCATTCATAATACTTTAATTGTAATTCCCTCATAACTTTCAAAAAGTGCTGTTTTAAAAATGCTATATTTAGGTATCGTTTAGATGTATTGTTTGAATCTAATTCTAATGTGACAATGTCACATAAATGTATGTAAGAAAACCATAAATTGAAAGAGAACATACCTAAAGGACTGGATGAATGCTAGTCATACAATTCGCACACGTTGAGCACGGAAACCAACAAAGGAATTTTCTTATGTAGAAAATAGGAATGATTACATAATGATCTAAGATAATGAACGAATAATGAAGTACTCTTATCTTTATACATATCTATACTCTATACACTTAATTCAACACTTATAGGCGAGGTACATTTTTCTAATAAATAAAGATGGTATGTATAGTTGTCAGTCTATCATCTGTATGGGTGAACTTTTAATCCACCAACGCTTTGTTCTGGACTTTATCTATTTTATACAATCGCATTTTATCACTATTATTATATAAAAAACTAGCATAGTCAATTCTTGTTATTACTGAAGAAAGGAAAAGTGTGGGAAGGTGTTTAGCAACCAACGCTCCAAGACTATGAGTACTTTAAGTACATTTATGTTTAATAATCTTTCAAGAAATTTTATTTATTTGTTTTCCCCATACAAAAGCTCTATCTAGCCAAATTCCCTAATATTTAAAACTATCAACACATGATATAATATTATTATTGATAGTTACATTGATATCAAGTTTCTTACAACCTTTGCTTAAATTACAAATTTTGGAGATAGTAGGAACTACTTTGACAGTGGTAGAGCCATGCTTAGGCACAAATGGGCCCACTCGACCGGTACGAGACTTCGTGCGATACCATGGCCTCACAAATAACAGGTTGTTAAGTAACGCCAAGCGTTGCATTTCCCTGAAATGAGTGAGGTTTCCGGAGGCTCAACTCCCTCTATACCCTTTCCTCGCTCCTCATTCTCCCTTCTCTTCTTTCCCCTCCCAACATCCCCCATTCCTCATCACCCTCAAAGGCGGGCAGCGCACTTACGACTCTTGAGTTGTAGGTTTCCATGGACGTAGGTTGTCAATTACCATCAGGTGAACCGTCTATTCGTCTATTAGACTATAGTATAAAAAAACGTCAGGTCCAATTAAGTAAATCATAATTAGAAAAGTTACTATTGTAAAAAAAATGTGTATATTTAAGTTATCAACTGACATATTTAATAAAGGCTGCTAATTAACTTGAAAAATATTTAAAACTACTACATCTTTGACAAAAAACAAAGTCATCTACGTATTGAGAAACATACACAAGTTGACATATATTATGGGTAGCTAAATTTAACAACAAAGGTGAAAGAGGCTCACCCTGTGAAAATTGACCAAAGATATTTAAAAAAATAAGTTCCTACCCTGGCTTATTATTAGTAAATTAAATAGAAATATTATTATTATCGCGCATAGGCTTTCTAGATGGATAGTGGACTGAGCGCACTCAGTACACTATCCATCTAGAAAGTTTGAAAAACTTGTGAAGAAAATTGATCGATTGCGACACTTGCGTTACGGAGTCCTCGCGCCAAAGGAACTCGTTGCTGTGCAAATATATTCTTACTGTCTACGATGTATCACTTTTTATTGACATTAGCAGTAACCCTACTTTTGCGTTCTAATGCGGCGTTACACCTATTTGAGATTTATGGACAACAACGACTGTCTCCTATCATAACAGAGTTGGTATCTTAGAATAAGTTACTATAACATATATATAAATATATATATATCATATATAAGTCTTTTGTTGTATCTATATTGAATGAGTATGTACATATATATGTTGAATGCCTGTATTCCCGAAGGGGTAGGCATAGGCGTAATTAACGTTCACATTTTGTCATTTATAATTTAATTCCATTTACGTAATAGGAGGTAAGTCTATTGAGGTTATCCGGGCACTTTAGAGAATTGGATCTATTATTTATTTTGTTTATTCAAAGGAAATTGAGGATAAAAAGGGAAGAAAAGGGATATTTTTTATAGATGGATCGGAATGTATTAGTAATAGCTCAAGTAAGCCGGGGTCGCACAGTTGTAACTCGAACTGTAGTTTTTTTATTGCAATCAAATTGATGAAATAAAGAAGCTAGAGAAGCTTCTAAATGTCACTTTCTAGTTTCTAAGCTTTATTGTTATCTTTGTATTACAATATTTGTTGCATTAAATTAATGCACTCTTTTTAATAGTTAGTAAAATATTACGGAATACAGTACACCTTATACTTATCCTTATTGGGAGCTTACTATTACACAATCACTATAACATAACGAAACGACCAACACGAAAGAATGCAGCGATGCTTTATTTTTCCTCTGAATTCTGGTCTGGTCTTTATTGACCCTTCAATAAAAAACTGAAATCCTTTACCAAAATTTTACTAGAAATATTGTGGGAAGTTTTGCTAAGCGAAATATTTGAACGTCTTAAATTTTACTTGATTTGAATAAGGACTAGGGTCGAAGTCACGTTTGCGACCGAAATCCATCGCCCTGAAAATACACTCTTTTTGTCCATACACGTTTTATCCAAACTGATTTACGATTTACTACAACACAATTTTATGTTTCTTTTTGGATAGTTACAAAATATCTCATACACGTTCATTCATTCATTTCTAATTATTTTCATGTAATGAATGGCTAATAATTATAATAATTAATAATAATAATAAAGGGCATCTATCAGGGTGATTTATTGAGTCCCCTGTGGATCTGCCTTGCCCTAAGTCCCCTGTCCTCTCTCCTGCAGAGATCTCAAGCTGGCTATTGTCTCAACCATACAACAGGAAAGATAACAATATCACATCTTATATACATATATGGATGATATTAAACTTTACGCACAAACTGAAACAGACATAAATAAGTTAGTCAATACTGCAGCAGAATTTAGTCGTGATATCTGCATGTAATTTGGAATAGATAAATGCAAAACACTTCACATAGTTTATTGCAAAATATAATCAGGTGACTATACAATAAATGACACAGAAACAATCACAGCATTGGAAACATTCAACACATAACTGGAGCATACCAAACACTCACACGAACAGACTACACTCACAGACATAACCAAGTAGCAATCGTTATTCATCAAAAATTAGCACTCAATTTTTTTATATACAGTCGTGGTCAACTAATTAAGGACATTCAAGATAGTGGACAGCAATAACCGGCTATGTACATATAAATATAAAACCCTGTTGATTTCTCAGTAACTATTATTTGCATAATTTGATCCGATTATTATACTATAAATGGCTGTAAATAAAAGATTAAATAAATATAAAAAAGTGTTTAATATCAAAGGTTAACCATGTATTCAATTTAAGGTACAATTCTGTAGCTGGACATTTAATTAAGAACAGTAAAGTAAAATGAAAAATAGAGTTAAACAGAACTAATAATCTGCAGTATTTTAATTTCTTTAACAACTTCATTTTATTACGGGTAAAATCAGTACCCAGTAGCAAAACCTTTGTTAGTAATTACCGCTTGACACCGATGTGGCATAGACATTATCAGTTTCTGACATATTTCAACAGGAATGTTTGCCCATGCCTCACAAAAAGCTTCATAAAGTTCATCTAAAGTTGTGGTACGATAAATGGCAACTTTTTTCTTAATTTCGTGCCAAAGGTGCTCGATTGGGTTGAGGTCGGGGCTATTTGCTGGCCAATCTAGCACTGATACCGACTGTCTGTTAAGAAACGACTTGACTGAACGGGCTGTATGTTTTGGGTCGTTATCATGCTGAAAAGTCCATATAATAGGAAGATGTTCCTCAGCATAGGGAAGCATAGTTTCTTCTAATATTGCCTTGTATTGATGTTGGTCTAAGTTACCCTGAACTTTCCTCACAGGTCCCACTCCACGTCCAGAAAATGATCCCCACATTTTAATGTTTCCTCCGCCATGTTTCACCTGCTTTTTTGTGAATCTTGGATTCATTTCCGCTTTTACAGGACGCCGTACGTATTGCCTTCCATCTGAAGAAATCAAATTAACCTTGGTCTCGTCAGAGAATAATACATGTTGCCATTGGTCGTAGGTCCAATGTCCATATTTACGTGCAAACGCCAAACGTGCATTTCTATGCTCTTTCTTTAACAACGGTACTTTGCGAGCCACTCTTCCGAACAACCCTGCTTCTACCAGACGTCGTCGAACTGTCCTCGCTGATACACTGACTCTTTCGTCTGCCCCAAACACTTCATGTTTAATTAAAATAGAGCCTAGAAACGGATCTTTCTTAGCTAACCTGGTTATCATTCTATCTTCTTGCGGAGTTGTTTTTCTCGATCTTTTTTTTCTGGGCACATTTAAAGTTGTGTTATTGCGCCTGAAATGTTGCACTGCATTGCATACCATAGTTTTTGAACAATTTAAATATCCTGCTATCCTTCGGTATGACCAACCACGCTCGACAAACTTCATGATAATTTTTCGTAGTGTTGCATCGCAACTTTTATTTTTGCCCATTGTTCTTCAAAATAACTCTCAAAACTTGAAATTACAAATCTAGATTGCCGCCAAAACTACCACAAAGAATAGGAGAAGAAAGAAAATAATAATTGAGATTCAGATTTTGAAACTAGAACGCAATATCTCAGTGTCCCTAATTAAATGGCCAGCCAGCATTCTTTGAACAAATAGCACTGTGATCATCTATCAGCTATACTGTAAAGAGGTTTAATGTTTAAGAAGTTGTTATTGTTTGTATAATTAGGCACATAAATGACTAATTATACTTACATGTAAAAGATGTGGAATATTGTTTAGACTCGTTGGAAAATAAAAAATAAATTCACAATTTGGATTAACTAGAGAGTGTCCCTAATTAGTTGACCACGACTGTATATTTCATATTTTTTATATACTCATACAGGACAAAAAAAAACACCCTATGACAAAAACACAAAACAAACTATATTGGAAATGATACCCACAAGCTCTACTGTGACCGCGCTATACTCACCGACAGTACAGTACATTACAATAGACCCGCGATATAACGCTACAAGATAAAATAAAGAAAATAACATACTTGATAGATATTGCAGAACCCAATACACACAACTTATAGAAGACAATTACTGAAAAAATAAGCAAATACGCAAAACTTAAAGACGAAGTCACTAGAATCTGGAAACAACAAAAAGTATATGTAGTGCCTATATTCATCTCAACAACAGGTGTTATTCCAAATCGTCTCCCCCATAGCCTAAAATTATTAGACCTTAAAGAAAATATTTACACAGCCCTACAAAAAGCTGCAATCTTAAACACATGTACAATATTTAGAAAATTCATGCAGATTGATGAAAATGGAACAGGCTCTCCTCACAACGCAGCATAAAAATGTGACACACCACACTCCACATTTACTTGGTTCCCACCCGTAAAGTAAAGAACATATAAAAAATAATAATAATAATTTTATCGTTTCTCTCACATAATACAACAATAAAATAGTCATTACGAAAAATAAACTTACATTAGACACATTTTTACGCTTCTATGTTAGAGAGTGGTACTAGGACAGGCCTGTATGACAGATTACTAGCCTTTCCAGATTACCAGCTCTGCATTTGTGCAGTACTATATGTTGGGTAAGTGATATTGTGTACAGGATCAAGAATAGAATGGGATATTTTGTACCTGTATTACTAAATTATATTTAAAAAAATTAAAACCAGTTAATATTTTATAATATTCGATTAAAAGAAGAATTTCATTAAAATTGGTATAGGTATTTCTTAAATACAGAATTAATAAGTTATCGTAAACTCTGCGAACTGAACAATAACTTTTTTGTTAAATACCACGCGGACGAAGTCGCGGGTAACAGCTAGTTGTATATAAAAAAGAGAACGTGTCAAGTATATGTCTTGGCTTGTCATGCTACGAAAGTCTATACAAATTCAATTAAAGTTTTATTTGTTAATGATATAAATGAAACATTCAAAACTTAATGTACTTGGTTAAAATTCCACCACTAGGCGATGTCTAGTAATAATTAACATTTGATTAAATATTGCTTTAATGTCACTTTAAGCTTACGATATTTTCCGACTTTCTGACATAATTCAAGAAGCATATCTTATAAATACTTTATTTGCTTACTGAGTCGCATATTTCGCCATGCATTATTGTCCGTTTTATCTTCGAGATGGATAGTTCACCCACTATTTGGTGTGTGATTGATGAAAAGAGCAAGAAATACTATTTAAATATTTAGATCTCAGTAATCTGTAACATAAATATTTTAAAGTGGTTTATGTTTTCTTCAGATCAAACATCATTAAATTTCTTAATACTTGGGTAAAGTAATAATATAGCTATGTATGTTTTTAAAAAGCAGTTCAGCGCTCTCTTTTCCTCTGTTTGTATTTTTTTTTTCTTTTTTCTTTAGTAGCTGTTAACAAACTTAAGTGTTATAAAAAAAGAACAATTTTCTCTCTTCTCTAGGACTTATGTATTCTCTTCTTCTCTATATGTCCGAAATTCAACGAATATTATAACATTTCAATCTTTGAGCTACTACTGCTTATCAAAACCCGATGAAAATAATTAAAACCCTCATACTGAAATTCTTAGAAAATAAAACTTCCGAAAATGATAGTAACATATGAGATCACTCTACTTGCGAAGACATATTTCTCTTCTCACACGTCGAAAGTCGTGTAATTAAAAAGATTTTGTGGCCTGGTCAGTTACTCCTTTAAATTTTGTTACCACTCTGTTATTAACTGATCTTAGGGCAGATGTACAGAAATACCAGTTAGAGAGGTAAATCGGTTCACCCGCGACTTAGTGCACGGCGATCTCTTTTCTTCGACCTGGCCTACTACAACTAGCTTGTCAAGGTCGTCAGACTGCTTATGGGCATTGTGGCAAAAACTACACATGTATTTAGAGTCTTAAAAAATTAAAACAACCAATTTTTACAGGGTTGTTCACAAAAACAATTATAGACTGACATAATTGTTCTAGGTTAAACAAAAGCTATAAATAAAGGGAATGTAATATTAATAATCACGAATGTTTTAATGTGATAGGACTAGGCTCAAAATACCAATCAATTTAGCATCAGAAGTCAACAGAACGTGTAAAGAACAGACGAGAATTTAATTCTAGTACTTCTAGTACCACTTCTCTCGCTATTTGCCAAAATCTTTATTTTATGGGGTGTCAAGAATCTTGTGATGCATTATGTTTTGATAGGTATCTATCTATCTAAACCTCAATTCATACAGATAACAAGTGTCATGAACTGCTCACCTCTCAAAAAAAAAATTGGAATGAATAATTATGATATGTTTTTGAATGTATGCTAGGGATTTACTGATTTACAAAAGTTTTGTAACGTTAAAGATTGAGCTCAAAAACAAAACCAATACAGAATTAAGCTATAGATGTAGTCTATTGTCTTCATCTTAAATCAGATCTCAGATAACATTGTGTTCAGAACAATTCGACGCACAACGGAGATTGACAAATTCAATTTCAATGGATACCTAGTTTGCATTAACTGAGTCACCGCACACTATCTATTATCTCCATGAACCTTACTGTTTGTCTATGCTGACAATACTGCGGCAGTCTACATATATCTAACGTACATATGACAGGTATATGCATGAGCAATCACAGCATGAGCATAGCGCGTATATAATATCTTATCACACTGTCAGATTCAAACCTTTTTATCAGTGCATTTACGTAACATGTGCGTCCAATGCGTCAAATAAATTTTCATACGTCCAATTAGGAATGTCCAATTATAAATTAATGTGTCATGCATGTGCATGTGTGTTAACATCAAATTGTTTTTTTTGGTTACGTTTGAGTTTATGTTATTAATAGGGGTTTTTGGTTAAAGAGTTTTAACTATTTCAATTCAAAAAGTTATTTCATTGTACTGAGAATGCAACACTTTGTGTACTCTCTCACTTATTATTTTTAAATTTTGACAGCCGTGTGGTTGTCGTTGGAGTGGAATAGTGCCACCACATCTCTTGCCGCTCCGCTACAATCGAACAGTGCCCGGAGGCGTCAATAGGCTTGGAAAACAACTGTTGGAGTTCAAATATTTTCAGATGAGTCTTATAATGGGGAGAAGATTACAATTTCGAAACATCTCTTACGTAAAGATATATATAAAAAAAATGTTAAACCAAGAAGGTATTCAATATAATATTAAATCTTCTCTGTGCTACAGTAGTAATCTTTTACGCAACAGTTTGAAAAGTTATGTAAGACTTTGGATCCTTAATAATATTTTAAACTTCTTAAGGTCCAAATCTTAAACGTATGAAAAATATAAGACTTTGTTAAGACTCACACTAATTCATTAGAAAAAATAATTCTTAAAACAATAATAATATTAATGTAATAAAACCTTTTCTGGTGGTATTTACATATTATTTCGACTTGCAAAATCAAATCTATTACTTAGTCGTCGGCAGTCAATGAAAACATTACTTGGAAACATAGCATTAAGCGAGTAAGTAATCAGTGAGTTTTTGTCAGGTAAAAATTCTTACCCAGACATAGGCAAAATATTTAGAGCAAATAGACCTTTCTTAAAACGAGATGAGAGAAATATTTAATTAATACATAAGCAGTGATGCTTTATTTCAGCATAATTACCAAATTTTTGAAATAAAATATAGGAATAATTCATCAGCCTATGAAAATCCGTACAGGTGTAACAAATCTCTTGTTATAATGCTTGGACACTTCGACAACAGCCTGTTCACGTTACATATTTGTGACTCTGACGGCTGACCTGCTGTAACTAATGCTTACATTCCCCATTCCACCCGAGTTCCCTTTCCTACCATCGCATTCCCTTCTTACCTACATTATTCTTTCATACTCCCAATTTTATCAGTTTTAATTCTGAAGGCTGATTGCCGGCAATAAGCTTTCCCCCCATTACGTGAATGGGGCCAAAATATGGTTGGCAAAATACACAATTGTCTACCCCTTCTGGTATATACAATACAATACAATACAATATTCTGTATTGTACACCACCGAAAAAAAAAAAATACAATACAAAACAAAAAATATACGAGCAAGTGGTACAATTGGCGGTATATAGTTAGGGATATAAATACATATTGCCGACCTATATACAAGTATGGTAGTCAAATGTGTATTTATTTATTTGACCATCCTGGGAAACGGTTACTCGAGTACAACTGTCACGATATCAAACCTATTCCCTTTGCAGCTCTGACAATCGTACTGAATAGCAAAATAATCGGACTTTAAAAAAGTAGACAACCGACTTCAATGCGTCTATTATAAAATTTAAGACTAATATTGTTTTCGCATGGAGGCCATTGACTTCACTTTCCAATAAAAAAGAATCATCGAAATCGGTTTGCGTGATATTGAGTTATTCGTCCATTTGTCGCGCACATGCCGAATGCAAATTTAAGACTTACATGGTTTTCTCATAGATGCCATTGTCATAACTGGACTAAATTGAAATGGCACCACACGGAAAGTAACAGCTTTGAAATAAAAAAATAAACATCAAATCGGTTCACCCAGTCGAAAGTTCTGAGGTAACAAAAATAAAAAGAAAAGTTTTATTCAATTATTATCATACATAAGAGCCTGGATGACGACAATAGGCTTGCTTCCTATTACGTGAATGGGACTAAATTATGGTCGGTAAAATGTAAGTGTCAATTACGGCACTGCCTACTCCTCCGGGAATACAGGCGTGATGTATGTTAAATAGTAATAAAAGCGACATTTATATGAATGACACAGTTTATCTACCCAAAGTTGAAAGATCATAGGTTAATGTCAATATTATAGGAAGTTTTATATCTAAATATTGAGTTAAAAATCGTGTATCTATGTAAACATGTAACACACATTGTAAATGCAGATATAATTCCATTGAAGACAAATTCTTTTGATGTGTTTTTTATTTACAAAAAGCATCCGCTGCAACCGGATCATGATTTAAATGTTTATTTTTATTCCTCATTGCGACTAAACGCTAACCGTGTGAAATTTTATGGTTATTACAATGGATTATCCATTTTTAACCAACTTCAAAATAGGATATTATGTACATACTAAAAATTAACCCATAACCAATATCTTTTGTTATCGATCATTAGTAATAAATAAAAATAACAGTTCATAGATTGTCATATTCTTCATTTACTGATTTATTATGCTAATTCTACAATAATTTATTAAAAATATGTAAGGTCTTCAAGATAAATTTGAAATACATTATTACTACGAGTCAAATAACGTATATGAGATATTGTAAAAAATACTTTAAAGTTCCAAAAATGCTATTTAAAATATACCTTTCGGATATTCGTAAATAAATTGATCCGGTAAAGTGAGATGCTGTGATTAACTTACGTTACAGTCAGGAATAAAACAGAAGAGATGAAAATTTAATACTTACAATTACTCTTAAAACAAAACACTCCTTACTGTTCACAAACTAGACGAACCATCCATCACAAAACAAAACACTAGGTAATTAAGATATTTTTGTCACCACTCAGTGTCAGTGTGTCTCAACCCCAATCGAGGGTAGAATCGAGCCGCGTAACAATATTGAAGGAGAGCCCGCGAGTCAGCGATACGTCCCAGCCTCCACGCGATCCGAACACATCTAAAAAATTCGAGTCCTGGAAGCTTATTGCCGTACCATCTCCCGTTAGAACTTCACTTGGAAATGTAATGTAGCAAATCATTTTAAACTTTAATTCTATGAGAATTAAGATGAAAATAAACTATGAGCTTACATCGTTTTAGCTGAAAAGCAAACGGAGATAGGGACAGCGGCACAGATGCTGCGCGCATGCGATTTCTGACAGCAAACACTCACACATGTGCGGTTAGGCTTGAGTGTGTGGGTGAATGGAAGACAAACGTTACATTGTTTGAGTCGGTGGCGGACACTATTGTTGTGGATTTTCGAAGCTGAGCGTGATAGCCGTCGGTTTACAAACAGCCATGATTAATATGTGGGATCACATAGTCATCTTGCAGTCTTTCATAAAAAAGTATTTGTAAGAAGACAATAGGTTTATTAAAAAGTACGAACTCACCTCGTGACGCCCTTTCTTACAGCCCCGGTACAATGAACGGAATTTGAAATTACCATAATTATCCAGTAAGTTGTGATAACGATTATATTTTGATGCCTAAGGTTCAAAGTTTCTCCCTAAGGGGGAAATCACTTAACCGAGTCGCGTATACGACACAGTAACTTAATATAGAAATACACTGCTTTGAGTTTTGAATGTTATGCCCACGGTAATGAAATATGTACAAAATTTGTTACGCTTCTTACATAAATATTATTTTAACAATATACTCATCAATCTCAATTCTTTAATTGAATAAAATGAAATCCAACTTACAAATTGAATTTCATTTCATTTCACTTATTAATTTAAAAAAATAGGAATGGCATATGTACTAAAGTTATATGTTATCAACGGAATAATAACACTCCTTTAACAAGAACAGCTTAAGTTGTTTTTGGAAGTCCGATTTATAAATTAATAATTTTAACTCTGTATTCAGTTTATTAAATATTTTAATTGCCCTATAGTACTTGCTTTGCTTTATGAGATCGAGATGAGGTATATATTTTTTCTGGAGATCCTTTCTCCTGGTTCTATCTCTCTTTTGTTTATCTTCCACACTCTCATACTCATGTATTAAGTGCGATCGATGATTCTGATCGCTCTTTTTTTGTAGAATAAAGGCTTTTTAGATGTTACAATTATAACTACCTCCCCAGAATAATATGCTGTATATGAACTTTACAGTACAGTATACCATTTTTAAGTGCTCTAAACTCACACAATTTCTGAGCCTTCTAAGCACATAGCGAGCTGAACTAATTGACTTTTCCAAATACATTACAAAATTCTTGATTAACATTCCGATTATTTATTTTGCAACATAGTTCCTCACTATTTCTGGAAGTTGTCCGAAATAGTAAGGCATCAGTTTTACCAGCGTTAATTATGAGGCTATCGACTGTAAACCAGTATGAAAAGTTATGACCCAGTATACCAGTGACCATAATAAACCAGTATGATGATGTAGTATGAAAAGTTGCTAGAGTATGATTTATTGCTTCATTTAAACTATTAATGTCGTCAGCTGATATAATTGCATTGGTATAATATGGCGAACTCTACCAACTGTAAACGTAAACAAATGTAAACATAAATAGAGATAAAGCGATTATAATGACGATATATTCAGTGATATTTTACAACCCTTTCAAGAAGTTTTAGGACACCCTTCGTTCAGCTGATGACTGACTGACAAATACACGTATAATAGATACTATTGTTTTGGATAATTACATATATACATACACAAGCTCACGCCTTCTCCTATCGGGCTAAGACAACAGATCTTCTATCCTAACATAAGTACGTCAAGAGCTTTTTCTACCGCCATTAAACTTTTTGCCGGTATTTCTATTCATTTATGCCTTTTATACTTCATTTTAATTGTATTATTATATTAAAAGTAAAACATGAACTAGCCACTACTCAAAATCTAAAAAGAACGATAACTATTTCATTTCTTGACCGTCACTCTCTCAATATGGCAAATGAAATGTAAAACAACAAATCATATTCAACAAAAGTGCTGCTAATGCCCATTTATAAATAAACGGGTGTGAGTTTACATATAAATGAGTAAACACACGTTACACTAAACTACCATCATTGAATACGTTTAATTCACAGAAACGGCACGTTTTAATTTGATAACTAAAAGATAAACACAGGTGTATTTATAGGTATGAGTTGGCCTTTCGTCAATTACATACAATAGATTTGATAAACTTGTTAAATAACTACATATCATGCTTGTTACTTTTTCTTGCAATGTAATGTAACGACTTGAGACGTAATTAATGTTATGTGTGCTTATCAATTTTTGTATTCGAATGATTAATGTATTATTAATTCCTTTATTATATTATTATTAATTAATGTATTCGATGAAGCCTACAAAAACAATGGACCTACGAGTTGAGGATTGTGACTGGCTTGGTTGGCGCTCCTTGACGGAGGCCTTCGTTCAGCAGTGGACGTCAAGGGGCTGATGATATGATAGATTTGATAAGGCTACATTGATCCTTATATGATACTATTTTATAAGGCCACTAACATGTGCTAGCGGTTTCTCTTGTGGTAATGAACATTTTGTCTTGCATATGCTAATAATCTAAATTGACATCATCATCATCATAGTCAGTTCTGACTTTAAACATGACAAGCGCGTCTGTGAAAAATCTAGTGACGTCTTTGTCCTTAAACTAATTAGCTTCAGACCTCTATTTCATTTACTAAAATGCAATATAGGTTTGAACAATTCTATGCATCACTTTAGAAATAAATAAAAAAATAGTTATTAATATCTGTTTATTAAGCATTGATACAACTTGAAGTACAGCACTTGAAACTAATCTCACCTTTCATCAAAGTTACACAATTAATTTTCTGTTGGAAGATAATTCAATATCTATCATGTACGTACTTGTAACTATGTACAATTATGATCCTTAACCTTTTGTTCATAATTGGATTATCGACTAGTATAATTATTAGTTAGAGCAGATTATTGCGCCGACTAATCATAAACTTTTAATGTTGATAATACCAGTACTTTCCATATTCAACGTATTAAAGCTTGAATGGTATAAGTGGTCTACTATCGTTTTATACTGATGGCGCAAGACAGAGTCTTATGTTATCGTTTTCGAGTGTATGTATATTTCGAGAAACGTGGTAGACCAGGAAAACTTATAAACACAGTTTTTTTTTTAGTTTTTTTTTTTTATTTAACACTGGATATTCTAATCTCAAAAAGAAGCGCATTCCATAATGGAACAGACTGAACAGAAAATGAAAAATGAGGTAAGAGCTATGTGTAGGACAAAGGAGTAAGCGGTTGCTTGAAGACCGAAAATCTCCGTTGTGGTTAGATGAAAGCATATGAATCCGTAAACTAAGATATGAATTGGAAGTTGGGCTATAAAGAATGCTAAATAACATAGTCAAAGCAGCAGCAGCAGCTTCATCGCTGATGTATAGGTAGCCATAAGGTAGCTTGAAAAAATAGGAACTTAATAATGCAGTCGGCTTTTATATTTTTTTAATAATCATATCGTGTTGATTTTCAAAAACAGAACTGTATTCACATTTGGAATAAATATATATCAGTGTTATATCTACATATTTTGAGTCATGCTATGTTTTTCCTAACGCTAAATATATATACAGTGGTTCAGGCAATTCCATAAAATATATGAATAAATAAAACTTTTGTTTTTACTTCTTACGATTACAATTGTATATTTCACATAAAAGATAATAATTACGATTTTATTTTCATTTCTTATATCATTGTAAAAATGGCTATTGAACTTTGCTTGTAATCCATCATTAGGTTGTCTGACAGAAATTGCATTGAACGATAAGACCGCCCTCTTTATATTTACAGTGCTGTTTATATATCGTATAAGTAATTATTACTTTTTTACATTTGTTCATTTTTGGATTAAATTTCATAAAATTACCAACAATGTTAAAAAAAACAATATTAAATTGAATATTTTTTTTAATATAGCGAAAGCTGAAACTAGCGAATCTTATAGAATGTAATAATAGTAGAATTACAAGGTATAATGGCTGCCCAACACAAAATCTCTTAAGTTTCAGATAAAGCTAAGTGATCATACCCAGCAAGTTACAGCTCACGGGTACATTTCGACATGCCATATACTCGTACAATATTCAGCGTGTAA